>VZSC01007199.1:269255-291560 GCA_013398225.1 Steatornis caripensis | reverse complement strand
AAAAAAAAAAAAAAAAAAAACCAGTCTATACAAACAGGTCCCTTCAAGACCAAAGCCCTGGCCCTGTGCCTATACGCTAGTTAAGCCTGCTGGAAAAGTTGGAGAGGATGCTCGAAGCATTCTTTTGGCTCCTTTCTCTAGAGAATATAAAATATCCTGGATTCTTCCCTGATTTTATCCTTATGACCCCTCATCTCAGTCCTTGAGAAGTCTGTGCTCTTGCTCTTTTGGCAGCCCCCTCAACGTGTCCTTCAGGTCTCTGTTAGCAGCATCTCTCTTCTCTTTGCATTACTTGGGCTGCAGCTTGTAACCAACTAGTCACATTTGGAGAAAAAGATACACTGACACTTACCTACTTCGTAAGTATCTCAGAATGCTGTGNCCCTCAACGTGTCCTTCAGGTCTCTGTTAGCAGCATCTCTCTTCTCTTTGCATTACTTGGGCTGCAGCTTGTAACCAACTAGTCACATTTGGAGAAAAAGATACACTGACACTTACCTACTTCGTAAGTATCTCAGAACGCTGTGTATAAAACATGTCATAATCATTAACTATGTAGGCATACATGAAAGGTATAATCTAATTAGTCACTGAAATGACTGCAAGGGCTGAAGTTAGGAGGTCCTTTCCCAATGTTCTTCCCCTCCTCAGTCTGAAATACAAAGCTACTAAAAATGCTTTCTTGAAATATTATCAGCATCCCGTCCTTTCACCTTCTCTGAACAACACTTTTTCTATCAAGGTGCCTACAACTGCACACGGTAATTGCGTTATTTCCCTAGATTTAAAAATAAAGGCTGTGTTCATACATCTCACCACCTGACCAGCTTTCCTGCAGTTCAAATGATGCAGGCACAGCACATCATTTCATTTTATTAGTAACTTCAACTCCATTTTTCCAAGAGATCCTTTCAGAACATTACTGTCCTGAATATTTAAAAAATGTTTTCTGTGCATGACAATCATGCAAACTGTTTGACCAAAGTTCCACTGGCTTCAGTTCTCTGTTTTACATCCCTGCTGTAAAACTCTGTGTTTTTAGTTTAATGAATTCCTGAAGGCCATTACTTGCATATGAAAAACTATTATTCAAAACATGCAGAGAAGACAGCCCAGCAAGCTGAGGCTGAAAATGATCGATTTTAATGTTTGAAAGGCTGAAAACTCAGAACAAGGCTTAAAGTTCCCTGATGACTTTGCCTGCCTTTCCACTTCCTGAAGCCAGGAATTACAAAGCATCCCTTTACAGTATGAGCAGAATCAAATCCAAATTTTGTCCAAGTTTACAGTATTCAAGCTCACAGATGTGACCGCTGCATTGCTTGAATACGAATGCTAGAACTACACAGTAATTTGTACTAGAGTTTTGAGATGTTGACATGCTGGTTTCGACGAGATGACATCAAATACCAATTATGATTCTTCCAATAATTGTATTTCACCAACTGGAAACCAGGAACGGCGGTATAACCATAATGAGTGTTAGAACAGAGAATCGTCACCAAAACCGTGTCTTTGAGGACAGATTTTTATAAAATAAAGTAGAAGGGAGCCAGCAGACTGAAAACCTGGAGTCTCCATTTGTGACCAAAAGTTTACTTCATCCAAATCAGTAATTTAAACATTAATACTGTCATAAAAGGGATAAAAACCTACAGGTTGACTCATAATGTAAAATTCTCTCCATTTTATACTATTTCAAACCAATCGTACACAGTGTAGGATACATTTTTTGTTTAATCTTATGGGCTACTAACGGCCATAGCATCCGGACAACACACACAGAAATTAATACTGAAGACAAGCTATGAGCTATGGGCAAATCACATACTTTTTAAAAATCTGATAGTGCTAACACACATGGCAATTTTTCCTGTTAAGCACTTGAATACCCACATAAAAATCAAATTGTTAACTATATCACAGACGCAAGTAATATCGTCCTCTTTGTCAACACTTAGGAAAAACAGAAAAAAAGAACGGAGGAAAGATTAAGCTTGGGAAAAAAAGTAACTCTACCACAGTGTTAAACCTTTTGCAATGCACAGTTCACTACTCACATTATCTAAATAAAACTGGAAGACTTGCACGCTGCCTGAGAGGTCAATAACACTGAAGATACCAGAAATAGAAGCTGTGATTAGAAATGACATGGAACAAGATATCATTTGAAAGGTCTGGCTAATCTTTTTCTTCTCTACCAAAAATATTTTAATTTCTCCCAAGACACTATGAAAGAAAATAATTTTTTAAACATGTATATATATGCAGGACAGTATTACTATTTTTTTTAGATATATAAACACACAATATTTATATCCACACAGCACATTTTGATTCTGGCTCTTTCTGTTCATTTATTATACATAAAATTATTTTTAAGAGCTTGTAAAGATTAATCTGCACTTCAGAAAACAAAGTAAAAGCCAATGGAATCTCAGAGAAACCAACGGCAAGTGCATCTCCAGAGCAAATAAAACCCTCTGTTGTAATAGCTAGTGTTAAAACTTCCCAACCTTTTACTTTCCCAAACCTACAGCTAGATATTCAGATTTACTTCCAAGTAATTTACCACCTATTAGTTGGGTTGGAATCAGTAGCTCAGTCAAGCATCAGTGACAACCCACGATCCAAGTCTGGAACGTTATCTTCAGATAGAGAACGTACATTGTGATATTGTATGAAAAATGGGAAGAAATTAAATTAGCTCATGTATCGGTACAGGTGTATTTGCATGTACATATCTATATATGTACACTATCAACCACATGTGCCTTCCCAGAAAAAAAGCAAGTTCATAGATTACCTCAGCAACTTTCGGAGGGACTCCGTCACCAAGAACTTCCCTGATGAAGCACTGTTGAGTCATATAATATGAGAGTCCACAAGTCCTCTTGAAAGCATCTTTCAGTCGCTTTAGCTCTATGTCTGTAACTGTGTTGAGTGAGGAGAAAAAAAGATTTGGTCAATAAAGACATTGTAGAAATGTCATAGCTTAAGGACTCTCAAAATCCTACACACCTTACATTTACCTTTACAATAAAAAGATAGAAAGAAATGAAATACGTGATTTCACCTAAATAGTGGTAAAATCTGACTACTAAAAAATGAGATCTAATAATCTATCTTCCCAAAAAAAAGTGAAGTAGATCTGAAGTTAACATCAATGATTACAACAGTTCACTGTTTTCTCTGACTACAACAGCGTATTATAATTTGTTCTCAATTAAGCACCATTATCGCCACACAAAACAAAAATAAGTCAGCTTTATGATCAATTTTATATTGCATGTAAGCCAGACAAATGATCTGTAACAAACAGTGGTGAATATTAAGAGCAGCTCCAGCAGCATGCTTCAAGCAGTTTCATCCAGCAAACAGTCCACTTCTCTATATTAAAAAAACCAACCAAACAACACTTAATCACTTACATGCTCCTAAGAGTATAGTGAAGCATTAATTTAACAGGAATACTACAGTTAAACTTTGAACTAAGTGTAATTCTTCACCTTAAATTTTCTTGCGCAGTCAAAACCTGATGCCAGCTAAAATCTGTTCAAACTTGTTCACAATCTGCAAATGTGGAAAGTCTGATGACATCTCGTTTATACTTGCACATGAGCTTCCTGAAAAGCAGCCCTGCTTTCAGATTGTACAAGCATACAGCAACTTTCTAAAAATCAGGTTGCAGAGAGTAACACACCATGACCTGGATCGCATGTAAGTTACCACCTAGAGCAGAAAGAGCTATTTACCATCTAGAAGCCAAACAAAATGATGCTGTAGGTGATAGCTATTTCACTGTATTTATAGTAAGGCATTTTCCTTCCCCTGATACAAGCCAGACAGAAACAACACTGACACAGGCAAAAGCTTGTCAAGCTTTCCGTCAACCAAAATAAAACAGAACACTTGAGAGCTTAGTCCAGCACTCTCTTTAAAACTTCTACATTTCAATTAATTCATTCATCAAAAGAAAAAATCACTCCTTTAAAGTAAACAGCATTGAAACATTCCTCCCTAATTTTAATCCTAATCAATGTTGCAACAGACTAGTGACTTCACTTAACAATTGTGTGTAAAAAAAAAAAAGAAATTGGGTCATGTTTCTTTTCAAATTTTATTATAGATTCTGAGTACTTTTGACCAGAAAAAACCCAAAAGATCTCAGAAATAAACATAAAGTGTGATCCACGCCGCGCACTGGTGCTATCAATTAACATGGATTTGGCAAAAGACATACTCAAGGTATCATCATCGCATATCTTGTTTTAATAAAACAAGCATACTTTAATTATATGGCAGAAGAACGTTGGTATAATACTGTTACCTGGCTCATATGGTGTTTAATTTTCATTATTTTATGCCTAGCTAACTGGAAACAGACTCTCAGATAGCATATTTACAACCTGAAGTGACATTCTCTGCACTCCTCCCCAGCTCTTCTGAATTACGGAAACAGGAAGAAAAACAAAGATTCTGCAAAGAAACTGACCCTCCAGCCACAGCCTTTCCTCCAAACACCTGCAAGAAATTAACAGAAGTGCTTCACATCAGAGGGATGCCTCACCTCCTCTCCTCCACACCTCTTATGCACAACATAACTGCAGCAAATTTTCAGCCAACAGGAACAACTCCCCACCACGAACTTAATGAGTAAAAGCTTGGGACTGCTAAGGGGACATGAAAAGCGGAGGCTACTGGCTTCATCATTTTGACAAGGTAAGCAAACAACGTAGATCCTAGATGAAATCTAGCAACCATTCTTTGACGAAAATACTTTAATTCATTGTATTTTTATATGCATGAACACACACGCACTTTTAATAAAAATAGACTCTGCATTCTGGTTTTTTCTCCCCCTCAGTTAATTTTTTTGTTAACTCCTCACCAATACATCCAATCTAGTTCGTGGTCATTTAGCAAAAAAGTTTATACGCAAGGTGGTAACTAACCACATGCTTACTGCTTTACATATATTATAACGGACTTCCAAGTAACCTAATTATTGCTTACTGCAAAAATAAGGTTGAAACGTACAAAACACATACAGCCACTTAACAGAGCATTGTGCCATTATCGATGTTTTCAGGTTTAGTCGCCTGGCTGCACAAAAGATTAAAATAATTTTCATAAAAATTTATGAAAGAAGTATCTTTTTTCCCCCAGCCATCATTTCTAACTATCGATTTTGCATCCCTTGTTCCACTTCATTAAAGCTTCTCTCCAGGACGGTGGGGAGGAGTGAAGGAGGCTCTGTATGAGCTCAGCTGCACACCGGCACAGCGCTGCGCTCCTGCTGCACCGAAAGTCCCTGCAATTTCTGGGCAGAGCAGTTTCACACAACTGGAGTCACCTTCCAGCTGCTGTCACTGCTGAGCCCCTTTACTGCAAAAGCGCTTCTCAATAGGAACACAAGAACAATCTTGCAGTTATACTTGCGCACCATTTTCTCACTAGGATTAATTAAAAGAAATACAACAGCCTATAGCCATGTAAAACTTCCAATTATTGTTTAAATAGAAAGTTTTATTAATCCAATAAATGTGGACTGACTATATGTAATAGGCTAGAACATAAAGTTATTTTAGTCAGTTTAGTACTTTCATAGTAAAAAAATTTAGTGGCCACTTCTTTATGAGATTTACCTGCATTAAAAGAAATCAAAGCAACTTGTAATCTGACAACCTTAACTGCAGACCTTATTAGTAATCCAGAGATATTTTATGTATCAACTTACATCCCTAAGTGGACGAAACAAGTTCCTAGGAGCCGCCAAAACACAACCACCTCTCTGGTGACAGAACTGCACAGAGCAGTATTTCTTGTGCTAAACTCTGACGTAGCAAAGAGCAGCAAATTAATTTAACCTTGGCAGAGTTGCTGTTTTGCAGTTTCACAGGACAGTGAAGGCCTCTACTCAAATCAAATAGGTGTCACTGTAACACAAGTTAAGACAACAAGCACAGTGATGAAACTTAGGCCAACCGCATCTTGGAGATACAGAGCACGCCCCAGAGCACTGCGTGCAGCAGTTACTGGTACCCCTTTGAGCACCTATGACTGCCAAGAGCCTATTTCAGGCAGTGTTCAGGAATAGGAAAATCCCATATACACATCTACCATGAAACACTGAAATGACTGGGGTCTTACTGAAGGATGGGTTGGTGAGGAAAGAAAACTGGGAAGAAAACCAGTCAATCAATACTACTAACACCTTCAAAAAGAACTGTCAGTGGATCATTTAACAGTAGATGCTAAGTTGATACTGCTAGTCCATGTTACATTTTAAAGCAAGTTATTAGTGCTAGAGAGCACGTAATATTATTGTTTGCAAGCAGAAACTACAAAACAGGTCATGGAATTACAGGAAAGGTAATGACTTCCATTCCTTCCCCAGGACACATTAAAGTGACAGATGCTGACCATTTAAAATCATCTGCAAAGGTTTGTGAAAGTAAGTTCATTATATATTTAGATCCAGGCACAAGAAAGTACTACTGAAGTGAGGAGAGTATAAACCAAAGATATTATCAATGTTCACTACGAGTCTGGAAGACAAATAAAATATTTTAATACAAAATCCTGACACCAAATTACCAATTATTCAACATAAAGATAGAAGATCATCGTGTGTTGAGAGGAAATAAAACGAAGTCTTCAATTATGAAAGTAACATTTCTAGAAGCCATACATGTATTACTATAATAATGCTAAAATTTAGAGCACTTACATACCCACAAGCTACCTTTTTTGTCTCAATTCCACAAGTCCTATGCAGCAGGCATCATAGATCATAGAGGTATTTTTAATCCCACCTTCAGACATAAATGTAGTTAACAAGCCTGTTTCCTACACTGACTTAAGTTCCTTAATTAAGTATATTCACTTTTTCCAGTGGCACAGCCTTACCAAACGCTTTAGGAGAGAGCTGTCTACAAACACCTAAGAAAAGGCCATTCACAAGCTGCTCTCATTAGACAGACACTACACTATCAGCTACACTGTTGCTGCATTCACAACCTGATGGCATAAAACAGAACACCTAAGACTTCCCAAAATAAGTTTATGGTAGCCAACACAGCAAAACCCATTGCTCCTACCAACTATAGTGATACAACTTCAATATTATGGCAGGGAGAGCAACGCAATTGGAACTGCATGCCTAATTCTTTACGCCTCAAGACTATAGAAGCTGACTTTTCATTGTGAGGTTCTAATTCCAAATAAGAAAAAACAATTTTCAGTAGTTAGATACAGTATTCTAATTCTTAAAATTCTATCTGCCTATTTCCAATAACCACCACTGAAACAAATGGTCTTTTCCACAAAAGTCACAGACTGTGTCATTCTGTCTAGGCAAACTCATACTAATACAAACCTCCTCAATGCTACCTTGGCTGGATGGCTTTCAATAAAGTTAAAGACAGTTTAACAGAAGATTAGCGCTGCTTCCAACTCCCCAGGGAATATTCGAGCTCCAGTTTGTTTAATAAAGTTTAAATGAAACCATGCAGCCTCAGCTAAAAATGTCACCGCAACTTACAGTAATTGTAACAAACCGTCAGCTCATTCAACTCCCTAGGATATTTTTACTTTAATAGTGTTACTTAAACTTAATGCTGTTTATATGGATTTACAACTCTATTTTTTAAACTCACATCTGTCCAGGTAATGATTTGTGTAATGCCATCCAAAACAATCCCATGCTGGAAACCACCCTCTTTCCACCGCTTTCACCAAAGTAACATGCAAATCACCACTTCCATTAGTACCAGTAGCAGTGACAACACCAAAAGTCTGGCAGAATCTTTGTCTCAAAAGCCTAAAACATTTCATTTGGCTACATGACAAGGAGTTATTTATTCTAGCGTACAGGTGTTCAGCAAAAAAACACAGCCCAAATCTAGGCAGAAGACCACAATGTATCTACAATGCTGAAAATCAAAACAGGAAACAAATTACTGCGTAAGCAGGAAGGGAAAAAAACAGAGAGGATAAAACGTTCAGTTAAGGTAAAGGGTCAAGAAACTTTGAGCTCATCTCACTTAAGCATCTTACAATATATCTATAGTAGAGTTTTCCCAAAATTGTAAGCATCAGAATGTCCACAATACTCTACACACACAGACAAAAAAATGCGAATTTCCCATGTCACTACTGGATGAAAAACAGCTTGCTATGTCTTATGCCTTAATAAAAAAATACCACAAAACCAAAAAACTAAAAAAAACCCAGCCCTGCAGACCTCAAGTATAGAGCAAGCAATAATTTGCAACCATCAGCATAACACTGCATTTATTCTTTACTAAAAATAACCAAACCTGAATTTTAATAAAATAGACGACTTGATCATCTTTCAGAAAGTAAGCAAAATGCACCTACCTCAAGCCCTTGCTGGCTTCCAGCTCATGTTTCAAAAATCAAAATATTAGAATTATTAAGTGACAATTTTACAGGTTCAATATCAAACTCACAGGGCCTATAATTCTCTAACCAGACAATTATCTTCCCTGTAATCACTTGCTCAATATTTCCCCCAGGAATCTTCATTCTAGTTATACATGGAAATTTTATTACTTTTTTCATTAGTCTTTATTGTGACTTAATGGCTGCGGTTATGAAGTTGTCAAGAACCAAGCAATTACTAAAAAGCTTCAAAGAGGTAAAATGTTCAAGTGAATGTAAAACATGTTTGGGAACAGCCCCAAATAGGAAGAACAAACTGCAAAATACAATTGAGATAAATGAACGAGCTATGACTAAAAAGACAGCCTCCACACCCACTCATCCCTGCCAAAAAGGAATCCGCTTGAGAATATTTTGGGGGAAAACACGGACAAAAAATCCTGCCTCCCCTAACAAAGAATTTAATCCACTCTTAAGGAATCTTTCCTAACCGAAGCATCAAAAATGGCACCATTCAAATTACGCAGGGCATCTCGCTAAGGACTTAACAGTCTTAACAGGACATTTACCAATAACAGGAATTTAAGGGTAACAGCAAGACAGTTTCAGTATTAAAAAAAAACCAAATTATTCAATCCAATTCTCATTTTTTGCTCCTACCTATTCTCTGGTTTTTGGTAGTAACAGTTCATTTTGGCGATAAAGGTTTTCTTGGTTCTATTAGACCTAACCACAATGCGTATCAAAGGTTAAACATCTTGTGTGCAGAGAGCAGAAGATTTAGTTATTACAATAGGATTTGCCAATTTTCTGTAGCATGAATACTTAGCATTTATGTGACGCTTTTAATCTTCAAAGAGCTGACTTCTCACAGTTACCATCCTCAAAAAGAATGCCATTAAGTATTATTAGCCTGTTTTATCCATCTGTAAAGTATCTCCATCAGGGCACAGACTGTCACATTGCTATTTGGATTATGTTTGCTTCAAGCAAAGCTAATCAGTACAGGTTCCGTGACAACTCTCCCTGTAAGACTAGTGTGGATAGGAATCGCTACATAATAGCCCCAACAGCGAAATAATCCTCCCACCATCTGAGCACTTCAATCTTACTGGCTATATTTTATATCCTTGGGAATTAAAGGAGCCGAGTTTTGTGTGCTTACCAGTCCAACCCTGTAAGCCACAGAAGAAACCTGAAAGAACCTGAAAATGCAGAAACCTCTGCAGATCATTAAAATCACTTTTACCATACATACAACCACAAATTTAAGTGGAACAGACTGCAATATTTGGGACAAAAATAATTACTGCTATCAATTAAAGAACTAGTAAACTCATTCTTAGTGACTCAACAAAGCAATTTCTAGCCATGATTAACCACAGGGTGCCACCTTTCCCGGCCGCAGACCCCTGTTACAGAACTTAGCGCTTCTTCCAAGATGAGGTGCTGTTGCTGCTCTAGATGCTCGGGATAAATTATTGCTGACTCTGGAGAAAAGACTTAGCAAGCTTACCAGCACAGCCAGGCATGGAAACAGTACAGAAAAGTAAAAGGAAAGGAGGCAGAGGTACAAGACTGAAGTGGTTTTAAACACAGTGCATAAGCCGCCTTGCAGCAACAGCGCCAAGAACCCTGACCTCCCCTCCAAAAGACAGCAGCACGGACAAAAATTAATCAGGAGTTAGGGAAGCCCTGAAAGAAAGCAACCCTGTCTGGGATGCCTGCCTTCACCTGAACATAGTCATCGCTCATTGCCCCGTTCCTACCCTCCTCATTCCTCACTTTACCTTCCTTTTCCACTACTATTTTCTTCTGATGCTTCTTCATGGTTTACACAGCTTGTAAGTGATTTCCTAGGATGACGATTTTAGCTCTCAATCTTTTCAATATTTGGAATGGATATTTAGTCTGATTTAGATTAGAAACAAAACTCCGCTCTTGTGAGCAGTTTTTCATCAGCTTTCCTGGCAAACACGCTGAAAGTTTGTATTGTCATAGGCGAGCAGAACAGCTTCTGTCACAATTCAGAAAAGCTGCTTCCGCTTTATTACCACCATGAAAACCATCTACACATTTATGCTTGTTAAGATACACAAATTTACATTATATAATTCATTTCCAAGAAACAAACAGCCTATTAAAACGAAAGGCAAAGGCAAAAACCAACTATGTAAACACAAACACCACATAAGGACCTTGCCACAAAATAAATTGTAATATAACAAATATTTCATACCTTCTCTTCCACAGTGTCAAAGATACTAAATGCAGCTATACTATGAATTGTTCTTTAATTAAAAAAATACAGTCTAAGCCCGAACGCTAAACATCATCTTCAACTTCTGCATAGGAAGGCAGTGTTTCCTATAGCCTTTAGTGAGGACACAAGGTAAGGAGTTCTCATTTGCGATTGCTGGTTTAGTTTTGATCCAAGTATTTACTCAAGTGTTTGGCAACTGAAAGAGTCAACTCTAATTGAGCGAAGTATTTAAACACTATGACAAGTAAAGAATAATAAAAGATTAGACAGTATTGCTACACTGTTCGATCTTAATTTCTAAAGTTCGAAGAAAACTTTACTCACTTGGAAGTGTTTTGGCACAAACACATTACACACATGTATGCATACGTACAGCTGAGGGACAATAAAAGGCTCTGTATTTTGAGCCTTCCTATTCTCTACTCCTGGAGATACACCTGGACAAAATAGGATCTCAAACTCAGATGCAAAGTGAACTATTTTAGCGTCAGGTCACAAATTTATGTCTTTTGCGCCGTTATAAACACGTGATAACAAGTCTGCCACGCGATCTGTGAACGGCTGAAAAATACAAGCAGAATCACAGAGATGCTAGCCTATACAGTCAAGAAACAAAATAAAAACTAACATATAGTTAGTTCTGGGCCCCTACTACATGTTTGGTAGAATTCCAAAAACTGAATCAGAGACGGTTTTTAACAGACAACAGCAACCAATTAGCATCACTATTTCCAAGCTCCATTTCCACTGCTGCATCTCCCGTTAAGAGAATTCTCCATAAACACCCGGCGACTAATATTTTGAAGAACTATCCTGAAAGATGCCATACTAGTTTTAAGTATCTCTGTGCTGTATTACAAAATTTATCTCTAAAAATATTCATCATTAGATGTATACTATTCCTAAGATCCTACATTCAGAAGAATGAAGCAGCACATTTAGACACACTATACAACGGCTGCACGGGAAACCACCTTCCAGCAATTTTACTGCCACTGACCAGCTTAGACTGACGTGAGGACTCGAATTTCAGAACTTCATATAAACACACCGTCCATTGCTTCACAGAAAATAAGCAGAAACAGAAAAGGTATTAGAATGACTTAACACCAAAGAGCTACAATGCCCTGAAGAGCATCAGCAGTTTGAATCCCTCCCTGAAGAGACTCACAAGATATCCCCAAGGACATTACAGGCTCTATTAGAAGCAGTACATTTACATAATAAATTATGAACATTTTATATGAAGATATATTTATCAAGTATTTTATATTCTGCTTTTTAACCTCTATTCTTGCAATTCTCTGGCTTCTGCAGGTATTTAGCCAGTGTTCTATATTAGAATTAGTATACGTTATGGTTCCTTCCTCCTTTAACCTATCTACATTGCAATCTACTCATTATTTAAAGAACAAGATTAGTTCACACGAGACATTTACAAAACTACTCTTTAAGCAAGGTGATTAGAAGAACTGAATCGTACTCAATTGCAGGTAACGCAAAAAAGCGGGGAATTTGTTAGCAGCACAAAGATCGATTCTAATTCCTTAGGAAAAGAAAAATCATGTTGTTAGCTGCAAGATTGGAAAACAGGGACCAAAAAGTTCTTATATTACTTTTCCACTGATAACAACCTTTGTTAACATCCTCACAGAATACAGAACAGGCTATACTGACTGCTGATGATTTTTCTTAAAGCAATGCTGCCTCGGCTACGCAAAGTGCAAATCCACTTTTCTAATTTTTAAACTAAAATCCAGGATTTAACTGTATCACACTGTTAGGGAAAACGTGGTAAAAATCTTCTTTACAAGACTAGGAAATTTCCAGTGCAGAATAAGATTTTGTTTCTGGATAACACCTAACAACTAGAACCACACATTGAAAGGAAGTGCTTCTTCAGCTCAAAATAGATTCATGATGCCATATTCAAGTTCATTTTTAGAACAAATTTAATCTGCAAAACTGAAGTTCTCATAATTATTATTCCAATACTTTCAGTTCTTTTTCTCTGCATCCACAGACTTATTAAATCTGGCACCTCCTGTTCTGCTTAGGTTTCTGAGTTTCTTCCACTTTTTTTTCATTCAAGGTTTCAGAATCTTAAAAGAACAATTTTCCAAGCTAACGCAGCAAAACCGACCATTTAAAACAGCTGTCAAAAAATCCAACTAAATCAGTCTTATGATCATTCACAGAGTTCCACTGAGACAGTATGTATCTGTTGAAGTATTTCAGTTCATGACTTGCTGCCAAAGCAGTCTGACACAGGACAAAACTTGAGCATTTCCATTATCACTATAAATTAAGATAAGGGATATCAATTCAAAACACTAAAGAAATGTAAGCATATGTTCTATATTAAATACTTAACATGAAATTAAATAGCATGAGTGGATGACAACTGAAAGACTAGCTAACAATAAGATAGATACAATGCGAATAAAAAACACAGCTTGTGAAGAATTCAAAAGGGTTTGTAATAAGTTTTACTTTTAAGGATGGAGAGTACATTTCTATGCAGAATGCAATTACCGCTTATTTTGGCCTGGTGACATCGCCTCTCATAACTTCTGGGTCCAATTCAGACTCTAAACTAAGCGAAACAGCTTCAAAGGATTTGGACATTAAAAAAACCCCAACACATCAAAATAAATGTTATACAAGACACTGGAAAGTATAGTTTCATCTTCCCTTTGTAGTCAATAGTTAGGAACATGTATGGCACTCTGATGACTGGCATGGCCGCCTCACTCCAGACCCAGTTCCATCATGCACCTGCAGAGAACCTGACCAGAAAAGAAGTGAAATCCCTTTTTAAGGTGCAGAATGTCTCACTGACTGTTTAAAACCATTCTAAAACTCAAAATTGAAGCATATGGCAACGAGTAAAGCCAGATGACATTTCTGCCCATCTTCTCAGTTTGTCCAAAGTTACCCATTACGAGTAAGGGGCTGTCCTGTTAGTCCCAGAAACTCTGCACGGTTTGCAGTGCATTCCACCTTAATGCACTGGTGAACTCGTTAACTAACCTATGGCAGCTTATGAATACCGTTCCAGAAAAGAGATCGTTATTTTGCCCCAAATCCACTACAGGGTAAGTACAATGAGTTGTTAGCCTCATCAGCACATTTCCATATGACAGAAGAGGCTCGTTGTGTGTTGTGATAGGCTAAAAGGAGAAGGGAGAGGAGGATTTAAACACCCTAGAGATCACAGCATGTCACTTGATATGCCAGGTCACCCTACCTGTGATAGCTAATCACTTTAGTGGAGGTAATGCATCAGGCAAGTAGCAATTTTAGTGTTTTCAACTTTCTACATTAAGTAATGTACACAAGGGGAAATAAATCCTGGTCATTACAAACTGCCTCGATTATCATTTGTCCAGACCTTTCTCAGGTATTTGCTATTTTGCCTCAAAACCAAATAAAGGCCCTGTTGCAAATGTTAGCGTATTTTTAAAATAATTTTGTTAAACTATTAGATTATTTAACCAAGAAACACACATCTTTAGCTCCTAGAACTCAGCCACATCAGTATTACACTAAAATAATGAAGGAATTTTTTTAATTGTCGTTATAATGCATGACTTGATGGACTACACAGAAAAATACGGTGATTTGACTATAACCTGCATCAGTTTGTAAACACATCTGATAAACCACTACAAAAACTATATGCAGATACGTTTTGTTTCAAATCAAGATCTGAACCCAGCTTATACCCATTAAGAACCAGAAATCTAGAAGAGCTCTTACACTGGTTTAACAAAACTGCAGTTAAAAGAGATGCACTCTTTCCCAACACATCCCCACCTATACGAAGGACTATGCCAACTCTGCTCAATTGTAAACACAAACTCACAAAAAAAAACCCCACTTCTCAGAGGTGTTAAAATTCATTACATAAAAAAGAAATGCTAAGTATTACTACTCAGCTAAGCTGAAAACACTAAAGCTATACGGACACAGTCATCACCAATAAAAGTAAGATGTCCCTGAAGAAATCACAAAAGAGAACGTGCATTAGGATTTTGCCACTCTTTAGGCAGGCAGGGTATTTTTATTCCAGTAAGTGCTAGCAATAATACAGTATTCAAAGTTTTGTGAATCAGACCCTTTCAAACTCTTAGGCAGAATCTACCTTAATGGATTTTCCTTCTACATTCGTCTTTGCCCAAAGGCTTCATTGTCTTATTAGGTAAATTACCTTTTCATATGAAAATTAAATGTTAAAGATGCTTTTTGTAGTTCTTCAATACTGCAAATATCACACGCCCATTCACAGCAATTCAGACTAAGGATAACAAAGAAAAAGTAACTGCTTCAAAACAATATAACAAATTAAGCCATAACTTGCTTCTAAAATACTTAAGGAGTGAAAGTCTCATTTAGAATTAACCTCCAGAACCTTCTTTCCCATACAGAAACTTAAGCTAGGAAATAATCAATTTTAAACAATATCCAAGACTAGATTGTAAAATGCAGTTCTGAAAACATGCACGCAGAACTCAAAAGACCTGCATATACACCTTCAGCACACTTTCCTTCTCATTGGATGTTCCTTGTAGAACCCCGCTAGCAGTCAACACCCAACCGGAGCTCACGTGAAGAGAAGTTGGGCAGCTCAAATCAAACGCTGCGTGCTCCTGAGCAGCCTCCACTGAACATCAAGTTATGTCATTCAAAATAATTCTCTAAGTTCCTACCAAATCATTTAGTACTGCTAGCTACCTAGGACGCAGTAACAAAGTGGACAGCAAATACAACGCTCATTACAAAGGCAAAGACTTACCAGTCGAGAACAGGCAGAAAAACTCTTACGCTGCTTCTCCTCATTAAGAAAACAACTCACTTAGGACCTAAAAAACCCAACTGGGCAGCTCTAGTTCACAACAGTCCTTGAAATAACTTAAGTCAGTGGACAGAAACAATTCTGGGATTTGAAGATGCGACACTTGCTCTGCTCTTCCTCCGTTTCTTTTCTGTATGTTCACTGTATTTTGAATTTCTTCCTGGACCAAAAATGAGCAGGATTACTTTAAAAATAATCAGTAGCTAGGTCACACAGATGCCACGATAAGAGCTCAAGGACATACAACTCATGAGACCTACCTGACACTCCCCACATACCAAATTATTCAGAACAAACATACAAATTTACAACCTAACCAAAAATATGCTCAATTTTCAGAAGGTATTCTGTCGTTTTTTAAATGACAGACATTAGTAACATCCATTTTTTTTTCAAATACAGAAAAAATATAATCAGTCCTATTACAAAGCAGAAGTTGTACAATAATCTTAACTTATAGAACTAAATAGACGTATCATGCCTCACCTCTGTTCTTTTTTTATTCTCACAAAGCTTGTCAACCCTTCACAGGCCCATTCTTTAAATGTGATTTCATTTTTTTTTGAGTACAACAGAACTGAATGCCTTACTCGTTTTATGAAATGAGACAGCAGGCTGACTTCCCTTCGAGCAGAAGAAAGGGGGTTATGGTTGTTTTACTCATTTCTCCCATAATGCCAGCAGCTAGAAAGCCTGATATTGTTACAGGTCCCTTACAACAGGACCCTTCTTTTTTGTTTCATTTTGCATTTCGTTAGAGATGCTTCACAGAATTTTGAAAAGCTTCCTAGTTTCTATTTTTGTCTTATTTTATTTTCTCTGTAGGACACTGCCAAGTAGATTTAGGACCCTGATGTTATACTTAATAAAAACAAAGCTTTGCAAAATTCGAGATAAACAGAAATATTTCATAGAATCTATCAGGTTGGAACGTATCTCAGGAGGTCACATAGTTCAACCTTGCACTTGAAACTGGGTCAACACTGACCTCAGACTAGATTGCGGAGGTCTTTGTTCAGTCAGGTCTTGAAAATCTCTAAGGATGAAAGTTCAACGACTTCCTCTGGGCGTGTATATTTTTTTACAAACAATGAAAAAGCAAAAAGGCCTGCTGTTACAGGAGTAAAAACTAGCAAATGATTAGAAAGAGGTGACCACGAAAATAATTTATTATGATTAAATTATATACATATTACTATGATTAAAATACAAGGAATAAAGCAGAACAAGCAAGAGTTGTATGAGCTATGAGATACATAGGCACATAACATATAAAACGAATACATTTGATTTTAGTCTACATCAATGTAAGAAAATACACAACGTATATAATAGCCTGATAGTGTACTTTTAGCTTATATCAAGATGTCTAACACTCAAAAAGAGGATTTGTTCAGCTCATCCATTAACTTCCAGCCATCATGGCTGGAATGATATTATCTATTTACGCTTATCTGGCAGCTTTCCTGACCGCTTTGATTTGAATCTCTAATAACATGCTGACAGGACAAGAACGTATCTAATATTATGAAACTGCTATTATTATTACAATTCACCTGTTGAAGTGAGAAACCAAAGGACTCCCAACATTTACTGAATCATATTTCAAGGTTCTGGGGGCTTTTTGCTTTAAGATGTCCAACTGCTGCTTATTTAAGAAATGCCTACTTTCTTAAATCCTCTTTTATCAGATCACCATGTGCACATCCAACATTTGAGCAGTTACGCACCAAGTTCCTGCCATGATCAGTACAGCTGGACTTGGAAACCATCTACGAATTACTAAAAACCTACTAAAAGGTATGCAATCGGCTCCCTCAGAACCTCAGCACTCACAGAAGCCTAAGCAGAAGGCAACATTTTCCTTTAATTTGTAAGTTTTCAACTGGTATTGCGTAAAGAACTTCTAAAAATCACAAAAGGCATCTCAGGAAAGGAAACTTACTGTTAGTTGACTTAAGTTCACTATACAAATGTTCCTCATTTCCAATAGGAAATAACTTGGGCAGTTATAAGTAAGAGAAGGTTGAAAACCACCGAGTACAGTTCTCTAAACTTGGAACCTGAAGTAAAGAAGGGAAAGTGGTAACTGAAACTTAGCAGATGAAGAATTACAGATAAATAACCTCTCTTCTAATAACAGCCTCTTTTCATCAGTTCGTGGAAGTTTAAGTAGAATTCCCCAAGTCACTTGCGCATTGTAGTAAACGTCCAGCAGAGACTACTGAGGTATCCTCCCAAAACAAGCATCAGAACTGAATGCCAAAGTTGTGAAATAATTACTGCTCTGTGAATTTGAGCGGCTACTTGCAGCTCCACAGATTTATAAACAGGAAGTGTGAAGTTATGCATTCATACCTGCTTTAATCATATGACAGAGCCCTAAAGCCATCAAACACTGGCTGACATAACAAGTCTCGCTGTATAATCTAGGCTGTCTCAACAGTGAATCCTATTCATTCTGATAGCTAAAAAAAAAAGAAAGGATGAGAGAGATCTAGGCATTTTCATCACATGCATCTAAAAAGTCAAAGCTCCTTAAACAGAAGAACATAGGATTATACCCCTAAAAAACAACATATTTGGAAGAATGTTTGCCCACCTACAGTGTTCAAGCACTGGTTTTCAGGTATGAGAGAAAACTAAGTAGAATCATTGTCTTTGTGGGATATAGAAAGAAGAGAACAAACCGCTAAAATGGTTCCCTGATCATTTTTCCTAAAAACGCATCTAGGATTTTAAAAGTTAATTTCATAGTCTGCAGTAATAAAAGGTAGTCTTCTACGGGCTCAAGGGCTGAGTCCATGGATTTTGTCACCAGGTTGAGATCAGGACAACCTCAAACAGATGATTATATATTTGCCCAAGTTTTCCACCACCCTTTTGTCAGATTTATTACATCTGTATGCTCGAGGATGTTAATGATCAGACACCAGATATGTATGCCTTGGTTTAAATACAACAAATGTAGCTATTTCTCAAATTCAATCAAGACACAAAAGGTCATTAGCAAGATTTATCTTCTGGCCATCACATAACATTAGTCATTACTGGAAAGCATACTAATGAACCTTTTCATGGATTAAAATGGGTTTTCGTTGCTTTGATGGGCTTATTGTTCTCCAGTTGGTAGCATCTTTGAGATACCCCATCAGGAGAGAAAACTGTCTTCAAAAACTACTATTTCATGACCTCTCCAGAGGCAAATCCTGTGAAACCGACACACCTGCAAGTTTTGCCTCAATATTAGCTGGCATTTTAATTGCATGCACATTTTTGAAAGACTGCACTGTTTTTGTTCTTTCTTTTTCTCAGAGATCATTGTGCGCAGAACAAAACACATCTATCAGCAGCCACTCATTTCTCCAAACAGTATACTCACTGACCACACTGACGTTGCGGTAGTTCCCTCTTCTTCCATCCAGCACACATGCAACAAAAATTTCACCTTGCTTTAAACAGAAAGAAAACCCGGCCTTCCTCTCTGGCACAAAATTGACAGATCCATGATTATGCACTGATAATTCTTTTAACTGGTTACCTTACCAAATATTTAGCATATATAAGCTGAAAATGCCCTGAGTTACATGACCTGCCCTGAGTAACATTCACAGAAACTTTGACTTAACAGATTCTATAGTCTCAGAATTTTCAAGTACTTTCATAAATTTACACTCAGCCTGCGACTATATTCTGAAAGTTACTTAAACAGAAAACATTAACCATCACTGGAAAATATAGTCCTTGGGGATCTGAAATAAACTGGCCACCAATACCATTTCCTGGGGAATTCTTATTAAAATATTCCATACACAACACAGCACAGTGCAGGAGCTAGTACAACAGTAATAGAAAGTTCTTCCTTTTATGAAGTTTTATTGGCCCAAAGAAAGCCCTTTAAGGAATTGGATGTCAAGGCTGCCAGCAGAACAAGCAAAAGATAAGGCAGACTTTAGAGCGCTATCTCCTTGGCTTAAGGCAAGGCCCAACACCAGGCAATTCTCAGAAAGAGCAAGCAGGCAGACAGCCTGCTGAACACAATGGTAGTAGAGGAGCCAGAAATCAGAGGCACACATTGGAAAAGGCACCAAACGAAGAGGGGACCGGACTGAGCTAGGAAGCCTGCCCGACTTGCAGCACTGCCCTAGGAAGAAAACGGCTGTTGGAGCTTAGGGCTAAGAAAAAAACCAACAAACTCAAGAGCCACATTACCAGTTTACGCCATCACAAACTTAGTTTGACAAAACAACCCATAACCTTATGTCCAGTTTGGAATGAAGCACTTCTTTTACTCCACCTATAATGATCTGTCCATGAATTTCACCTCTTTACAAAGAAGTCATCCTCAGAAGGAGTGGTACAGGGTCAGGAAGAGCTCTCACAACGAGCTCAGAACCCATACCTTTTCCTCAGCAACGGGGAAATTAGTGCCTCTGGCTACTATAAGATGACCATAATTTGGCAATATTTATAACAAGAGATGTCTAAAATAGCATCCCTTACTTTTCACTCCCAGACTACATGACTGAAGACAGGTTTTTACAGAGCATGAGGGAAAAAGGGAGACTAAGAAGACCCAGTGTGACTTGCACTGGTGGACACAGGACAACTTTGTCATGCCCATCCACGCAGACACGTCATCCACAGCGCAGTCAGCTGTCTGTGCCAACGAGCAAGGAAAGAAAAAAAAAAATCACAGTACTATCTCATGCTCAAGTGTGAAAAAGGCAATTAACACTAAACTGCTCTCACATTCTCATCCCTTTGAATAGAAGTTACATTTTAGCTACAGTTATTTATAATGTGAGCGTTTAACCACAAAACCTCTCCTCACCTTCACAACCTTTGGTTACTCCCAAAATGGAATTGCAATAAATAAAAGTTTCACCACCCGCAACTTAAAAGTCAGCCTTATTTTCCGAAGCTTACAGAACCAGCAGCAGTCATTGCATTTTTCCAGATATTCTGAACAACTGAAATTAAAACCAGCGTCTCAAAATTACAATCACAACATTCTGAATGATTACTACTTCTACAAGTACAGTTAACCACTACTGATCGCATATGAAGAATTGACAGTTGAAGATTTGATACAATATCACCTAATACAAAACTTTATCAGCATTTAACGACCAGGACGTAATGTTAGGGAAGGTCGATATAACCAGACATAAATATATTTGGCTTTCTTTTTTTCCAAGGTTTATGTTTATCCATTATCGCTGTTTGTGTCCACAGAAACGCCACAAGTACCAGCATGGTTCTGCGCAAGTAAAAATGGCCTAACAAATAATGTTTTGATAACTAGCCTGTTTTATACATACAATGATTCACTGGTTAAGTAAACAACGTAGTTATTTAGGAACACATCAATCTATATTAGAGAGCCTAAAACAACCTTTCTGTTCTCCTACAGAAAAACAGTATTAAATGCCTCATACAGACAGAATAACATCGAAGAAAAATACTACATTCACTGTGCAAGAAATAATTTTAAATTACTTGAAAAAATCAATCTTATTTTTATGTCACATAGACTTTTAATTGTGAAACATCTAGATCGACTTCCTAGATTTTGAAGCAGTACACAAGTTTAACTCTAAAAATATTTGGTTTTTCTTATTTATGAACTTTGGAATATACACCTTGACCAAATGCATGTGTTTTCCACCAAAGAGCTTATTTCAAACGCTTCCTGTTATATTCAACTTCATACCTCCATCAAGCTACATTTATGACTCCAGCTCCTCTAAAAATACATATGCCAATGCTTTTAAAGACTTCCTATACTTTCACTAGAAGTGAAATTCTTCAAGGCTGTTTGGTTTAAAACCTGTAACGAAAGTGAGTTTGAATCACATATTTGTTTCTTCTGCTTGACAGTATGTCGCTCCATTTCCTATTTGAAACGGCATCCCCCAGAGGCGCCACCATAAAAAAAAATTAAAAATATTTAATAAAAATCCCGTTTCACATTAATTGGTTTCTCTTTCAGTTAATACACAATGTTACCTCCCTGTTTTCCCTTATCAATTATTATGTGCTTCTCAGATGTAAGCAGAAATTAAAAGGGCAGCCATGTATTGGTTTGAGCTTATGAATTTTATCAATGTTTTAAATATCAAACAGGTGAACTGCTTTAGCTGTCCGTACCACAGCACACGAATTCACAGCAGAGCAACAATTACAAAAAACTATCCTCCCTGCAAACCATCTACTGTTGAAAATTACTGTCCCTCTTTGTCCTTGGACTTGGATTATCAGTTCTAGAGCAAGGTAGCTGACAGGGTGTAGCTTGCCTGTCGCTTTGGAGCCCTGCAGCTGCAAGTATTCGGCATTTAGCTTGTTTGTGTTTTCCCTTTGCTAGTTCCTCTTTGAATTCTCCAGGAGGAATCTAGAAACGGACTAAACCAGCAACACTGATAATAAAACCGCGCAAGCTACGTCCATCTTTCAACCTAGAGATGCAGATGCGCGCTCCCTATCACGGACAGCAGTAAGTAAACACGAGGAGCCAGGAGGGATGAGAAAGCCGTGAGCTGCCAGGCAGCGCGGGGACAGGAGCAGCACGGCCAGTCCTGTCACACCGCGATGGCACGGCTGCCCCACGCCGTCTTCCAGGGCAGCTGGAAGAGCCGGCAAGCGACAGGCAAAGGCAAGGCCGAGGGCTGCGAGACAGCGGCAGGGTCCGGCGGCATCAGCGCCCGCCGGGTGCCTCTGCCCCTTGCCGCCCTCCCTCCCCCCCGCCCGGCTGCCGGCTGAGCGGCGGGAGCCA
>VZSC01007199.1:213407-267866 GCA_013398225.1 Steatornis caripensis | reverse complement strand
CCCTGTGCCTCAGCCCTTCACCCCCCTCATACCTCGCAGGGGACCACGGCTCTGCTCAGAAAGTCCTTTAAGGAGAAGTACTTGCAAACATGAGGTGACAGAAGGAAGTTCCTGTTCCATTAAAACGGCCTTTCAGTGCCTGAAACAGAAACACGGACTGAATTGTAAAAGGATCAAAAATGCCTCTGTCCTTCACTGTTCTTCAGCATGTTTGCTTTAGTATTCAATCCAAGACTTAGAATGGGAGGATTTCCCAAACTGCTTTGTTACAACATTAAGCCTGGTAACATACCCTGGGTCACTCCCGAGCAGAAAATAAGGAGTTTGAAAGAAAACATTGATTTCCAAGGGCAGCTCCTTCCAAGGATTGTTCCTGCACTGAAACAAAGCCTGTGAAAACACCAGTTGCAACTCGTTCCCTAAGTTACGGTTTCCGTACTAAATGATCTTACCACATCAGAGCTGGAGAAAAGTCACGCCGAAGTTACTTTCTCGCTGATGTAAGTTCACGTGTAGGTATTTTTATAGCAAACATTCCAAACAAATTTCATATCTGATATGCGAAGCCAGGAATGTTGCTTACAGAGAAGCTAACTTGAAGGCCAAATTTCTCCTCATGTGACACGACTAAAGTGCAAAGACACTACAAGTGAATTAAGCTTTGTATATCCTCCTTACATTTTTTTCTGCCACCATTGGAATTGTTTGTTATCTTGGATTTGTGACAAATAATACAGTTATTGCACTCGAGCATAAAATCTGCCGCAAAAGACCTTTTGCCTCTCTGGAATATAGACTATAGGGATGAGGGGGGAGCATAAGTGCTTTTTAAAAATATAAGTGAAATTGTTTGGAACATACTTCACCCACCAGCCACTTGTTACATAGTTCTAAAGAGGGTATAAGCTCCCTTTTATCCTCTTATTCCTGCGCTACCTTTACATATCTCTTCTCAATATAGTCCCTCACCCAAGCAGCTTTCAGTTTAGAGACAATATAAACACCGTAAAATATTTGAAAGTATGGATTCAACAAACATGGTAACATGTCAATCAAAAGCATAAGTTGGCAATGTTAGAAACAGCTGGGGAAGTCTGTTTTATCTTGTGATTAAATGAAGTATTCCAACCCCTAACGATGGCATTCCTTGTGCTACGCTCCATTTGCAGTGGATCACTTTTTAAAAGTATTAACTCGCAGCCGAGGAGATGTAGTTTAATTCCTGACTTCCCTGTAGTATTCCTGTGTGACCTTATGTCTAGTAATAATCTTTTAAAATGTTTTGATTGCTCCTCTGATTTACAAAGATAACGATACATAGAGAGCCCTGTTCAGCTTGGAGCAAGCTGCCAGACCCAAACTGGCAGAGCCATTACAGAAGGCAATTAGAGCAGGAAACAACTAAAGTGGTGTTGTAAGACAGCTTCACACCCATTTCTTCTAGTTTTCAGGTGGATTTCTCCACGACTGTTTATGCTTGCCTCACCTCCCTTAAGTCTCTTACCCTCAGTAATTTATATTACTAAACAGCAACAATAAAACCCCAAGTAACAAGGCGCACCACAGGGCTGGCATAACACTCCCAGGCCTGTTTCATCTAGACGCATAGGAGTGAAGGAACCTGCTGGAACAACGATCCCCATCTGCTGCAATGGCAACCGCCACAGTTTATAACTGCTGTCCTGCATCTACTCAGTTCCACGTTGCAACATGGATGAATTAGTGACATCCCTTTCTGTATATTTACAGAAACCCATCTATCTCTTTTCAGCTTTCAAAAATACTCCACACATTAAGCCCTTCTAGTTCCACCCTCTAAAGAAGTACACTATTCCACCAGTTCTTAGCGGACTCCCTCTCTGTCAGATCACTTTTTCAACTATGGATAACCAGACTTACCAGACTTTTATTCCATTTTCAGCCGAGGCCTCACGAGCACTTTGCAAAACTATTCCATTTTTATCTGTTATGTCTTGACAGAACCTCCACTTGCAGCATAAACAAACCCTGTTCTCGGGCAGCAGAGATTATTAGGCAGTATAGGGCTTCTAACGACAACTGGTTTACTTGCTAAGTCATGAAAAAACGATTGTATAAAATTATAATTACAAGTCACATCCTGCCACTGTCCCAGCTTAAAGTGTAGTCTAGTCACTAACAGCTGGCTTGGCATTTGATGCAAATGAGGGAGAAGAAACCTCTAGTGAGGAGGTCCTTCCTCCATGGGAAGGAAAATGGATTGGAATGATGGTTGACAACGATGGTGAACAATTCATATACTTAAAAATGCTCTTTACAAAAATGATTGAAAGTATGTATTACATTAAAGCTTGCTGCTTTTCACAGCTAGCTAAGTTGTTTAGACTCATACTGCGTTTTTATATGACATTTTAAAAAACCCAAACTAACGCAACATCTCTTTTATGTCCCAGAGATACAAATGATGTCTAACAAGCAGTAGAATTTTGCTTGAAGAGCGCTTTAAAACAATTTGCTTGATCCACTGTATGCACCATGGCTTGCACCAAATTTAATAACAACGATATTCTAGATTGGAAAGTCAGACTGAAAGCTTACAATGGCAGTGTCTTTGTTCAGATTAAATTAAGCATGTTCTCAAAGGCATTGAAGCAGGAACCTAGAGATAAGACTTTGTATGCTAACCGTGGATCAGATCTGGCAGTAAGTTTTTAATGAAGCCTTATTGGGGAGCATAAGATTGTAGACCTTGCTACTATTTAAATGTTATGTCAAAGGTAAATCAAATTAAGATACAGTGAATTTAGAGTTGTGTTAGATGAATTGAGCTCCCCTCTTCTGATGGAAAAGTGCTCTTTATGCAAATCTGATTGTAACTGGCCACGTGCCCTTTTGATTGCTGTGATTTACTTAATTATTTGCTAATCACAAATTAATTTATAAGCAGTTAGTAAATATCTTTAAGTGTCTTTGTGTCATTGTCAAGTGTCTGTGGAAAACCAGACATTTGCTGCTGCACAGAAGCTGCAGGAACCTGGCAGCAACGTTCCCTTCTTGGCAGAGCAGCTGTCAGTCACCACGAGGGTGGCTGGCAGTCCGCAAGGCTACCAGGGACGGGGAAAAATGTCACACAGACCAGCTAAGGCTGAAGTGGGCATCTGCTAAGGAGAAGGTGTTTAGAGTTGCATTGAAAAGGCCTGAACTCAAAAGAGATAAGCCAAGTAATGGCAGAACTGCTGCAGTGAATAAATAAAAAAATTCTGAGAAGAGCAGTGTAGTCCCTAGGATTTTCCTGATTTAAAAGTCACTAAGAACAGGAACCAAAACCACAAATTCTAAGCCCTGCCCTATTATTTGCCTCTAAATCTCTGCCTCTCTTTCCCCAATATCTGTCTCCCCTCCATCCTGGAATATTATTAATTCTTTTAAGGATCAGTTGATTTTTGCAAACTACTTCAAAATACATACACATATGATGGTATTCTCTGTAAATGCTGCACTCTATTCTCCAGAACAGTTGCAATCTTTAAGTTGAGGATGATATTGAAAAATACAAAACATTAGGCTACTCTTTAGTATTTGTACTTAATGCAAGGTTAGGAAGTAGGGCTGAAGGGGTTTCAGTACAAAGATGAAAAAGCATCCAGAGAGCTAAAACTACAGCTTCACAGACTGTCCTGAGCAGAATGTGGCAGAGCACTCAATATTTGAAAAGAGCAGAAGGTGGGAGAGATATCAAGGCACAATAAGGGTATGCATTTACCGTAGGCCTGCAGTGTTCATAGCTAAATGGTTTCATATCTTTCTATTTATAATGAACTGATGAATGAGAAAAATACCTCAAATTATTATCTGCCAGTCTAATTCTGATGTTATCAGGGGGAGAGGGGAAAATACAACAGGCTTCCTCAAAGAACAACCAAAGTATATATGCAAATTGCAACTTTTGTCACATCCCACATTTTCTAGGAAACAAGTGGTTTAGAATAGGAGTCAGAGGATGATACTCGCTACAGATTTATAGGAACCAGGGGAAAAAAAAAACCCCAAAACTGAACAGATGCTTACCAGGACCCTCCTACGTCACCGTGTTACCATATGAGCTGTGCTCCCACCCTATTGCCAGCACGAACTTTGTAGCAAAACATTGTAGGGGACAAGGCCATGGCTTTGAAAGTCAAAGCTGAATTAAAAAAAAAAAAAGTAAAATACTTACAGCATTCAGTTTTAATAAGGTCACTGTAACTAGCAGCAGCAGGTAAGAAAATGAAGTCTTAACATTATCTTATTTCTCAGGAAGATACACACACACACACGCACACTATTTTTAATAATTTTTGTGTTTATTTTTTAACCACAAATACTCAAACAGGATTTCTGCTAAACCAATAATCATCCCCCTTGCTGAAAGGGACATGTTAATGAATGCAGTGCTTACCAGGGTTGCAGTACAGTGCAGCCAGCGGACTCTCAGAGTGAGTTGATTTGGATTTTTCCCCCTTACTTTCAGTACAAGGGCACTTCTCATTTTATACTTACCCTATAGATCCCCACTTTCAGCACTCTCATGACTTGTTGCCCCTTCCCACCCACCCTGACACCGTTGCTTCTGCCGTAACTGCCAGGCCCTTTACCCCTGGGCTGGCAGTCGTCCCCTGCTACTTCCCAGCAGCAGCAGACACTTCATACCTTCCTCTTTCCTGATGAGTCGATACCACATAAGCCTGGGGGGGGGAGGCAAGAGAGAACAGCGTGTGCCTCTGCCCCAAAGGGCTGAGCTCTAGTGACAGTACAGCATGGAGGTGACAACTACTGCTACGCATGCAATAGTGACAGGAGACCTGCAATGCACACCCACACGTGGCAAACACCATAGCTGTGTATCAGGTTGTAGCAGATATGGGAACAGGGATTCGGACAGCAGTTCCCAGTCCTCTGCAGGAAAAAAAACAGCAACCGAAGTGGAAGCATCCCACAGGCCTTATTTGGGCTGTGGGCTACCTCTGTTTAATTTTGCTATCCCTTTATAAGAGAATTAGTTAATATTTTTGCTGAACCACTTCCCTCAGGATGTTTTTGTTCAGGGAGTTCACAACAGGTTTAAAGCCACTCAGAATTGCTGCTCATATTACTGCTCAATACATAATTTCAGCTCATGTTATTAATAGCGTTATCTACACCACCAAAGAAAATTAGGCATGTCACCCGCATTCTTAGCTATTTTAGGACTTGTGGGTAAACGATCCCCCACTTTTACTGCAGTTGCCTTTGAAACACACGGAAGAAAACACCATAAGGCACCCTCCACTCCTGATGTTCTCTTAAGTGATGCTTCCCTGTGCGTGGAAGGGTGACACAATCACACTTGAGGCTCACAAAGAACAGTAAAAAATTTTCTGGCAGAATTTGCTGACGTTCCTCCAGCCCGGAAGAAACAAGGTGCGACAACTAATGAAAGTCACAAGGTAAGTGTAATGCATTGGGAATTTTTATAAATATCATATCCTTCCTGGTTTTCTATCAACCTGTTTGATTATGCTGTATACGGGCAAAAGTGTGATAGAATTAATCAGCCTGCTGGAGTGAATGCTAAAGGAATAGATGAGCTTTGGCAAGGCTGTTGCTAGCACTGAAAAAGAAAAATTGTGACAAAAAAAGCAGACCTAAATCCAGAAGCATGTCATTCAGAAAGAGAGACATGCTATGATTTATCAACGTAACAAAAATTGATGGGAACATGGATCTCCCATCCCTAAGCGTTGTCGCTGTGTAGACTAATAGTAGTATCTGTCGTCAAGAAACAATGGGAAAAGAAATATGTTTGATAAAAGCAATTCTGTACTCTCTTGTAGACAGAAAACCACTGTGTCGTTGGAATGGAAGTGAAGGATTTCTCTGCAGTTCCGTCCTCAGCAGCAAAAAAAGTGTTGTGACAAGAGGAAGTACAAATAATTACTAACAGAAGATCAAACGAAAGGAGTGGCTTTGCAAGAAGTGACTAATATTTACTCTGTTTCAGAGAAGTCCAAATTGCATCATAGAAAGAGGATGCTTCCATCGCCCTCAGAGCGCAACAGCAAACCCGGTCCACAGCAGGCAGTGGCTTACCACTGTGGCACAACAGGGCAACTTTCCCTTTCAAAGAAAGAGCTTCTTTCTTCTCAACTCAACAGCTGTTGCACACAGGGTCTCCGACATCTTTGCTGTTTGATGTTGTATATAGAAAAAGCAATACCAAAGCATAAAACACGTAACAACTTCATGAACATTTCGCCAGCAGCTGATAGAATGGAAAGCACATCTCAAAACAGCGGGACAGCAGAGTAAAACAAAAACCATGGAGCAAGTACTGTCATGTCATTTGGCACATCTTTGCACTTCCCTTAATTCCGTTTCAGATCTTGGAAGAGAAGGCCAAAGCATCTTATTTGCTAATTAAGGTTTCACACGATTCAAACACTGAACAAACAAAGGACATCCCCAAATAGAGAAACCTGCCAGCCTTCGAGACCTCGCCAACAGACTGATGTCTCAGTTCAGTGCTTTCACAACACAGATAGTAAAAGAACTCTGGACAACCGCATGTACAATTGTGTATGCGCACAAGAACACACACACGTTTTTATGCTGGTATGCACATGCTACCACTGATCGTGATCCAAAAATTATGCCTCCCTGTTTGAGTTAAGGAAACTTCAGACACTCTACAGACAGGGTTAAAAAAAGATGTTAAAATAACAGACCTCTGTTTAATGGTGTGAACAGCTAACGATAGTCACTAAGGATTTTAAAAGTTCCTTACCAAGTAGCATTATCTAAGATAGTATCACGCCTGTAATCTGTCCAGAGCCAATGAAGAACTGCTGATCAAGACGACAAAGCAACAAAAAAAGTCCGACGGCTTGCCATCTGCTCAAACCACTACATCACACCTCATTCCCCTCAATACGGCAATAAACCACAACAGGATGCAGATGACCAGATTGTTGAGCTGTCATTTCAGCTGAACACGCAGTGGCTGTTGATGTGTTACAGTGGACTCTCAAAACCAAACATGGCACATCGCTGCTGGACAAATAGCTCCTTCAACGTTAGGCCATGCTATTTTTGTGGATTGCTTGTACCTATGCAGTAAGGTAAAACATTAGGAGTTAATCAAAAATTTTCCCAATATATTAAGTATTTGCACGTGTTTTTATTATGTAAAACATACTGTTAAATGATCCACAAAAGCCTTTGGCACTTTCTCTCTCCCTTTGGTTAGAAGCCCAGCTACTCCTAGAAAAGCTTTTGGCCTAGCAGCTCCTTTCAGTTACTGTAATAAAAATTAGGCCCGGAAAATTGTCTTGGGCAGATTCTAGCAATAGAAGACAAGTTCAGAGTAGCTAGAGATTGCCAGTTTGTTGCAGCTTGAAAAAGAAAACTAGTACATTCAAGGAAGGGAACAATTTGAAGATGTTACAAAGCACTTGGACACCAGGCCAGGATGATGGGCAAGAGTTTCTCCTCTCATTCCTCTTTCTCTTATCAGTTCCCAGCTGTTTCTTCCACTTTCAGGTAGTTTCAATTTATCCTTCCATTTTTATCCACACAGTTAACTAACAGCCTTCCAGTTGAGATTCTACTGTTTTTAGTGATGAGGTACCAGCTGTGCATCCCTGCAAGCTGGTGCATGTATGACCTTGAAATTTTCCATGTAGCTAATGATAAAATGCCTTTAAACAGTGTTTCCTACCTCCCAGAGAGCACCTTTCAATCTTTAGCGTTAGATATATCTCACTTTATAACATCCAAAGCGTTGTGCAAACATTAGCCAGCTAATACCAACAAAATCACTCCTCTCCCATCCCATACTCCATTACTGTCTAAGTAACAGTTCCTCCATTTCACTGCCTAGGGAGTTCTTTTTGCTTGCTCCTCTGCAGGAATATTAAAACAGAATGAGAATTAACATAGCTGTTAATTTTATGTCACAGCTAGGAAACTGAAGGTCTTCAGATCACACTTTCTCCTCAGTCTTTTAATTGCAAAATTATACTTCAAGATTTGACACAACTCTCTCACCTCCCTATTTTCAAGCTACTAGCAAGCAAAATAGACAAAAATGTGTTTTTTTCTAATCTGCATAGGCAGCACAATGCTTTAATTTCAAATAGGTGAAATACTGCTAATTACTAGCATATTCTAACAGTCCTTGTGATTTTACAGAGAGCTATGTCAAACTAAAACCAAATTATAGGTCAGAATGTGCCAATCTTTTCATTGTTATCACTAATTCCCTTTGTTATTTATGCCCCCCCCCACACACACCCCCAACACATGTCTTGCCAGGTTCTTTGAGCCTCTGGCTATCATTGCTCAGCCGCTCCGTAATTATTCATCACACTAGATCCAGCAACAAGACATTCACAGCATGCTCTTCTCACATTTTGTTTAAACATTAGGTACAATAGCAGATAATAGAAAATTTAGATTTTGAGGCAAGAGGCACTGGAACTTGAGTGGAATAAAATGAGTAACAGAATTAAAAAGAAAAAAAGGGAGTGAAAAAAGATTCTTGAGCAGACATAATACCTTTCTTCTTTTTCTGGATAAGCACTAACCTAGACCTTGGAATATTCCCACTTCTAGAGATGATACTTAGTAACTTGTTCCTAATTTCATATCCAATTTTAATTAAAATAATGTGCGTGGTCCCTAAATAAATTAGATCATGGCTTCCTGAGATACTCTTCCAGATCCCACACTTTTTGCCTTTGCCATCAGACCTACAAAAACTCAGCAGTGCTTTGACCAGCAGTGTCCTAAGATCCCTGCCTGGCATCCCGAGTCATTCGTCCCCACCATTCCCTGTAGCCACCCGTGGCCTCTTTCCCTGCAATTAGACTCCACTTTCTGAAGACAGAGATGTATGTATCCGCACAGCACCTAGTACAACGTGATCGTACCATCTAGAGCCCCGGCTGTGAATTATACGAGCAGTAAATCATCAAAATAATTTTTTTTCTCCGCAGATTAATGTTATATAAGTTACGCCTGCCATAAAGCATAAACAGCATAAAATGCACCTCTTCGCATTCCAGTGTGTTGTGGAAGATCATAAAAGCACTTAATATATTATTTAAGCCAGTTAAGCTAGATAGCACAACTGCAGTAATTAGCAACAGTTCTCCAAATCCCCATATGCCAGACAAAGGATCATGTTAAGCATTTTTAGGCTGGTAGGAGAGAATCAGAACATGGCAGAAATTAAATGGCACACACTGCTTTTTTTTTTTTTCCATCTGCCCATCTCAGCAGAGCCTATGTTTCACTACAGCTACTCCACTGCACTATCAATACAAGAGACCGAAACCCATCACGTAAAGAAGGCTGGCCTTTTTTGGTTTTATTATTTTAAGCATAACAGGGTGTCGAATGCTTTAAGAAAGAGAAATGAAGCCACTTCTCTTGGTATCTTGATAGCTACATTCTGTAGGCTGCAAGGGAATTTCCTTGCCTTTTTTTTTTAATAAAACAAAAAAAATACTCCCAAAGCCTGACTTCCTCTGGAAAATCCATGAACTAACTCTTAAGTGGAAATTTAAAAATACTCTAAGGTCTAGCCACCCTTCTTGCATACAGGGTCAGGCACAGGGCAGCATGATGTGAGGCACAGGTACAGGACTGGGAGAGAGGCAGGAAATGAAAGGTGGGATGTGCACAGAAAGGGCATCGGTGACAACAGAGGGATGAGATGTAAATACTACTGGCATACTGAACTTCATCACCCCTTGCAACCTTGGCACACATCACGTGCCCAGAAGCCTCCTCACACTGTGTGCCAGCAGGCAGGCAGCGCAGCAGCACTGATTGCACTGGGAATCGTAGCCAATCTGACACTCCTGTGCGAAGAACAAGATCACTGGAGGCAGATATCAAAATCTTCTAAAGGAGCAGGGAAAGAAGATACAGATTTGAGAGCCTCTGCCATAAAGGGAGGCTTTGAAATTGAGGGTGCCATGACTCAGAGAGGGGAGAGACCTGATGCAGTCTCCTGGCTCTGAGCCCCGATTGCTCAGACCAGTTGTTATTTTCCATCCTCTTTGTATGCGCAGATACAACATGGCAAAAGTTTTTCCCCATTGAGCTGTTCAAAGAAAAACCTCAATACTGGGAACAAAAAACAGGACAGGGGAACCCCTTCTGGTGGCCTGACATTTTATTTCTCTGTTGCAAAGACAGGGAAATCCCTTTTTATTCCTCTACATTTTTTTATTATTTTCTTATTTTATTCCTCTCCACTGAGAAAGAGGAAAAATCTCATAGGAAAGCAGCTGTTTGCTGGGGAGGGCTAGCAGCATGCCCAAGGCGGAGCTGTGAACGTAGGGAACAGGGCACACACAGAAGGAGATCTGCGAGCGACTCATTTCATCTCCCCGGACCAGAGATGTGCGCGAGGGGGCTGGGCACTTTGTTCTCTGAACCAGCAGGGTTTTTCCCAGGAGTTAATTTTCTCTATATCTAACTGAAAAAAAGCACCATCAAGTTCTGCACAGCCTCCCTGAAGGCATCCTTGTCTGGATGGGCATTTCTCTACTAGGTTGTCTCCCTCCCTCCCTCTCTGCTTCAGGCTGTTTTCTTCCATTTTGAGCCTAGCAGACCTCTTTGCCTGGCTCCCGAAGCAACTGGGTTTCCCACCTGGTTATGTCCACCTTTCTCCCTTGCTGTTGATTTCAAGCCTTCTCCTCCCTCCCATGCAGTGCTTAGTTCTCCCACCACTCCCTCAGTTCTTTTCTTTTTTGCTCCCTACCTCTACATGGTGGCTCCTATTTGGCTCATACATTCGGTGCCTCTCTGCACATCTTGCTAATCCCATGCAAACCCCTGCCATATTCCCCAGGCAGAGCTGACCTTTTGGCACAGGCATACCTGTCTCATCACTTTCCAGGCTTCTTCTGTTCGTTACTAAGATGATGGGCAAATTTGTTAGGGAGAGGGAAGTGAACAAGACAGATATCACATACCGCAGTTTGCATTACGTGATCTAAAGGATTAATAAAAGTAGTTACATTATTTTCAATATTAAAAGATACCCAACTTGCTATAGATTTGGTTTGATAAGCAGTAGCAAAGGGATGGGCTTATTAACATCTCATTAACAACGCCTATTTCAATTTGCATAAACCCCTGAAAACTTCTGAAGCACAGTAAGAAGGCAAGCCTTTAACTATCCTGTTTCTCACAGGCTGCAAGTTGCAAAGTATGGAGGAAGCTGATAATGCTCTTTCAGTTCCTGAGGACTTCAAGCAGCTTAAAAAACAGTCATACGACATCATTAAGAAGCTCACTAACAGGTGGCTGAAAAGCTAAAGACAAAAACTGTTGAAGTGTAAAATAATGTAGGAACTCCTGAAGACATATATTAGCAGGACATGTCCTGCACATGAGGTTAGTCACAAGTAGCTTTGAGCACCAAGGAAGGTTCGTCTAGCAGTGTCTTCCAGTATGGGAATACTTGGACTGCAGCTGATCAGATTTTGCAGGAAGAGATTAAGTGGATAAAATGGATGCAGATGTATTTGTGGCTTCTACACACCAGTGGTCACAAATCGTGTTTGTGTTCTTGATCACGTTAGTTGAAGCAAGTGATTAATCGAGCAACTCCCAACACATAGCAAAAAGGGACACCTATGGTATACTAAGATGCCTCTAAAAATGCCACATAGAAACAGTAACTAGGCCCAAATTATCTTTCGGATCTCTCCCCTGATACAAAATTGATTAACTTGAGCTGTATTTATTGGCACCCAACTGCAGGGAGAAGATGGGTCTCCAGTTGACTTCAGAAGTTTTCGTCATCCTTAAGCACCAAGAAAGGAATTTCCAGATCCAATTAGCAAAGCCTCCGCCCCCACAGTCTGAGCAGTTGTGCTGAGTATCACTAATCACTGCATCAAATGAAGCGTTCACCACCCTCCTGGTAGGAACAGGTTACTGATTCCTCATTACAACTCCTATTTAGTATTACATTACAATACATCTAGCAATGATGTTTGGTTTTTATATTTAACTAAACCACAAGTACATGTAGTTGGTTTAAGCATAACATAAAATACCTGTATATTTATCTACATTTATCAGCTCTCCTTCCCTGTGACCTACCAGTAAATAAATATTGCATCAGATGCCTGCATATATTATAATGCAACCTGACTCATCACATCAAACGTGGTATTCATGCTAAATCTGCCTAAACCAGCAAATAACAAACAGCAGCATAAACAGAGCATCTTCACAACTGTTTCCTTTTTGGCTATGTGCCTATTCTTGCACTGGAAGAGCTGCTGTGCTAGAAAAGTTGGTTAGTGTTTGCACTTGCACAGCTCCTGGAAGACTAAGACACTCAAACAGCAGAAATTAATATTCACAAAAGAGCTGTCAGAGGAAAAGGCAAAGTTTTCCCTAAGGTGCACTGTTACAGTACAGTGTGTTTGACTGGCACATAAGCTCCCCTTCCTTCGCAGGGAGAAATGTGAGATGCATAATCTCTTTGTACCCTGACTTTTCCCCATCCAATTAGAACATTGTTTCAAAGGATTCCTGCCCTTAAGTAGGCAATATAATCCGATAGATTTACATAGATGTGGTCTGGGTTATGCCAGCTTCCGACATGATAGGCTTCAAAGTAGAAACTAATGTTGTCTTCCAGAGGGGCAGGGAGAAGGGTTACAACCAGAGACTTCCGAGGACTCAAAGGCATGTCTCAAGCCTGATCTTGCAGGAGTGGACTCGTCCACAAGACCTTACATGATGAACAAAATGAACTGAAATCCGAGTCAGTGCTACCAAAAACAATCAAGAGATGGGAAGGTTTATAGCTTCAGTGGTCAGAGCACAGCTTTGAACATTATTGTACAGTTGAACAGTGAAAAAAGGCATTTTGCAGCCTCAGCCGTCCAGTCTCCTGCTCTGTCACTGTGCTGAGTAGTCCCAGAGAAGACTACTAAGATCACTACTCCACTGCAAATAAGGCTAACGGACAACTCCCAAATACAATGAAATCCTCAGATGAAGATAGGCCAGGGAAGTGCATCTGTACCTCCTGCTTGTGTATTTATGGCTTTGGCTGAGCTCTGAGTGCGGTGTACACAGAAAAGTCAAAGAATAGAGACTGGGATTTTGAAGGGGAACTCAAAGTCTTCTCCATCCTCTGAAAGAGTGAAGTGTACACATGATAAGCCAAGAAAGCCTCTCTATGTTGTAGTCACATGCTCTGTGGAAGTTGTAATCTCACAAGGACACAGATATGGCCATGCAAATATGTGTTATGCCTATGCTAACAACCATCGTATGTCCCTAGAGCTCCTAAATGGCTTTAAACCTAGCTGCTAACATGTGTGAAAGCTCATGCTGAAGCGGCTTCATTTCTCTTGTGCTCCTGTTAGCCAGGAACACACTACCCTTTGATACCCTGACTTGAGAGGTGAGGACATAAGCTGCCAACTTCTTGGTTTAAACCTTTGGAAGTGAAAAGGAGAGGAGCTGCCTACCACACTGGGAACAGATGTCACGATTGCAGGCAGCAAACAGAGCAAGAGAGCAGTTGGTAACAGGTGTTGAAAAAAACAGCTGCATTTTCAACATCCCCTTCAACCAAGCCACCTCTAACATAGCCCTCAACCAGGCTGAAGCAGCACAGTTACACTTATCCATGCTATCACCACTGCTTCACAGCTTACTTTGTGTTAAGTAATATATAACATACTGTAGAATCCTAGTATAGGCTAAACAAGTTGTAACACACCTCAGGTGGTCAAAGCAAACCTAAATGCAAAACATTGGAAGATAATTGTCTTTGCATCTGCTCAGCACCAGCCCATACAAGGCTCCTGCGTCAGAGAGCTGACAGCAAAATTTCAGACGTGGGAGAGGAAGAAAGTAGACACAGAGGGGAAAATGCCACAAACATGTTAAGGGGAGGGCTTGTCTTAATGGATTTTTGTCATTATTGAATTCAATCATGGGTAAAGGACAGACTTCCCTAAGACAGCCTGAAACTAAGAACCTGTCTCTGTTTCAAGACCCATCAATAGATACTTTCCCAAGGCTAATACCTGCACCAGGCATTTGTCTGAGCAGGTGCTCAGCATTGCCAGCTGCACAGAGAAACGCTTGACCAAAAGCATCCAAACTTCTGCCAAGAGCAGTGCCGGTTCCTCCGCACAGCCATACCGGGGGGGACCTCAGAGAGAGAGGGGTCTTTGTACAACCCTCGAGATGACTCTTGGTGCCAGAAGCGACCTGGCACAGGAGCACAGCTGAATCACAGCTGCAGCAATTGTACTAATTGTCCAAGGGACTAAACAATTGCACTTGTCTGACTGGTCAGGGCATGATGGGAGCCCCACACATTTTCCTTTGTGAAAGCATTTTGTCTCTAAGTAAATTTCACAAAATAAAGCCCCTTGAAGTCCAAGCCTTTCCACACTTCTTTCTGGCAAGTACAATTTATTCTTTCTAAAAAGGAGATCTTTAAAAGAGGTGTTACCCAAGAGAGCGAGATCTCACTGTGGTTGGCTTTCAATGCCATCTGTGAAGGCGGTAACCCTGAATTTCCATTACACCGTGATGGGAATTGAGGTCTCAACGCCAACCAGCTCCATGAAAAACACCTAGGGTGCAGCCCAAGGTCCCTTTTCCTGGTTGCACCTCTGCTCCCCAGCAAATGGGACTGCCTCTGTATCAGAGACCATCCCCAGTCCCAGGTGAGCCAGGCTCTCTGGCTCCTGCCTCGGGGCTGATGCTCCCTCACAGCATAACTCAACAAGGTGCAGTGGGAGAGTTGGAGAAAGGCCAGTCGTGAACTTGCTGGTGCACAAGCTGTAGCGGAAAATTGGGATTGCTCATGCCAAGAGCTGCACCCACACTCATAGATAGCCAACGTGGCACACACAGCCGTATGTGTGACTCAAAGAGCTGCACTTTGCACTACCTTCAGAGGCCAAAATAATCTGGACTGATGCACAGTTACAGGTGCTGGACTCGCTGCAGGTGCAAACCCAGTACCAACCAAGAGCCTCAGAGACTCCACCAAGCTCCCACAAGTGCAAACAAAGCAAAGCAAGGGACCGTTCCCTCCCATTGCCCACAGGAACCTTTGACAGCACTGAAGATCCTGACCACAACCAGCAAGGGGAAAACCCAGCGTTTTCTGCCTATTTCTTTAGGACCACAAATCAGTGGCAAAACTGATGGGGAGAGGTAGCTCAGCCCCAAAGGGCCACAGTGTTGTGGGGCTGGTGGGCCTCAGCAGTCTCCATGGCTGACGGAACTCAGAACCGGTGTCCGGGCGCCCTGGTCACCTTGGTTACCCCAGCACGTTTTGGTGCAAACATAGCCTCCATGGCAGTCTTCCCTTCCTACCTGGCACGAGTGAGGCCCTGAGGACGGCCGAGGGGGTCTGTGTCCTATGGAAGAGACGGGCTTTAAGGACAAAGTGGACGGAGCCAGGGCAACAGACAGCAGCGCGGATGGCATGGACGGCCAGGTGAGCACGGGCAGGGAGAGCCGCACATAGTGAGAGCAAAGCAGAGTCCAGCTTCAATTTTACCTCTGAAATGTGGTTCAGGGTCAAATTTGCAGAGAAGTAATTTTCCAAGGGAGCGGAGCATGTCAGAGGGCAAAGGACTTATCTTCCTACACACTTCAGCATGTTTCAAGAGGCAACATAAGCTTGTGTTTAAGTCAGTTACATAAGCGTTGCTTTCCAAAAGATGAGTGGAGAAGTTACCTACACAACTGTTGGCACAGGGAAAACAGTCACTGTCCTTTGCAAGAGAAAATATCACCCTCCCCAGACCAGGGAGATGCAAGTGCAGTGGCTGAGGCTTTTCGTTTGTTTTCCAATCTGGCTTTGCAGCAGGTCAGCCACAGCACCTTTGCCATCAATAAGAGCTGTGGCCGGAGCAGCGTGGCGCTACAATGAGCCCATTGTAACCACATATTTCCACTTAACAAGTGACTGCCAGCCCATATTTGATTAATGCCATTAGGGACGAGTGACCATTGTTTACCTTGTAATTTATTAGAGGTACGATTTCCAGCAGAGACACCAAGTAGGCACCTAATTCTTATGGACTTTTAATTATAATTTAATACCTAGCTTCATTAAGCATCTCTGAAAACCCAATCTGAAATGATTAAGCAGGAAGAGAAATGCTTCTGAGCCTTAGGACAGGGTTTATCCTTGGCAGTTTTTTGAAGAGAGGATGCAAGATTTGCATGAAGTGGAAGACTAACTTATGGCTTTGGCAATTTGTAGACCATAAAGAAGGATCTGGCTCGCACAGGAAAGGAGACAGCCTTTGTAACAGGCAGCAAGAGTGCTCCATCGCGCAAGACTCCGCTCATCTGCTGCGCAGACGGCCTTGATCAGGACACCTTTAAAATTGTGAGATACTGAACAGAATTTAGCCGTAGAAAAAGTCAGTGGCATATCAGGTTCTCAAGGGAGACGGAACAAATAAAAACCAGGAGTTTGGCAGAGGGAGCAAAAAAGCAGGACAAGGCACTTCACTTCATAGCTTTATTCCATGTCTGAAATTTTTTACCTCATCGTTGTTTCCCAGTCATCTAGACATCGTACTGTTAGGGTTTTTTTTAAAAAAAAAAAACCAAACCATAAACCCACAAAAACCCGAAAACAACAGCAACAAAGTAATCACATTTCACATACACTGTCCAGTTTTGCAAAAACAAGTACTGCTACGTTATCATTTCACGTGATGCCACACGCTCCCTGGCTACGGTGGTTTGGTTCCTCTGCATCGCTTACACTGCAGCCACAAAGCTCCATTTTGTACCATTCTTCCACGTCAGGACATGGCTTTCCCATTCACGGTACATCATGGCATAACCACAAACAGCCCCAGCCATGGCTGTGATGCAGCGTTTGCTCCAGTGTCACGTGCGAGCGCTTGCAACACAACCCAGGCTTGGCCACAGGAAAAAGCAGTGTGAGAAAGGCAGTAAAGCAGTTCCCTTTCCCCATCCCTGCAGAACAGCAGTTGTTTTGTAGCCTAAAATTTACACCCTTCATTCTACAATGTTAAAAACGAATTTCCAGTCTTGGAAATCCCTCAATTCTCCTTTTTGACATGCTTTGCTCAGGGCATCACCAACCTTGGAACACGCAGGAGTGACGGGAATGCCTGACAGAGGTCCTGCTGAAGGCCCACGTCAGCTCCCCCATGTCCACGCAGAGACACTCACCAAAACACAACACTGCCTCGCTGCTTTCCCAGCCAGCTATTTAATCAGTTTATTTAGTGAAAAGGAACACCTGAGACCTGGATTGAAAATGCTGAACACCTATGCCAATGCTTTTTCTTTACAGTGCAAGGAACTTTTGAGACCATTTAAGAAGTCACTCAGGAAACTGCATTTGCCCCAGCACCTCCCAACACAGAAAAAACTGAAGTACATGAAGGAAAGCTTAACCATAATTGGGGACCGCATCGATCTGTTTCTCCAGCGGTACTGCAAAGCCTCAGAAGTCGAGCACTGGCAGAAGTAAGGGTCTCCTCTTACCCAGCACTGGTGGTACCGCACCAGAGATGCTCCCAGCAGGCATTTAGACACGTGCCTTGACCCTACGCTGCCAGGCACTGGAAATGAGATTGGGTGTCAACAGGAGACTTGTGTAGCTTGCTCTAACTGCTGAATGCTCACAGATTTTGCAGGTAACTTTAGCAGAGGCCGTGTGGCACTTAATCCTGCCCGGTGCTAGGTCAATTTTGACATGCTGTTCATCAGCAACATCCCTTTGCAAGTAAAGGGGCTCCTGCACGGCCACCTGAGCTAACAGACAATCACTTAGGGACAAACAATTCTTTACAAGTTTATAAGCTTTGGGGAGGAAAAAAAAAAAAGATGGGAGGAAGAAAAAAAGCCGTGCAAAGGGTATGTCAGTGGTTACACTTGCCACGCCAGAACTAGGGAGCAGAATGAGGAAGATGAAGGTTGTACTCACATGCACAATCCACATGTCTTTCTTTTCCCAAGGATGTTCTGGCAGTTTGTCTCCCTGTTCTCAGAGATGGATGCAAAGCAGCTGCAGACGCTGTATAAGTATGTCAAGAATGACGAAATGGATAAGTTTCTGGTAAGCAAACAGTAAAGTTAATACCCCACAAGGTGTTCCTGCTGTGCTAACTTTAAGCAGATAACCATACATGCAGCTTATACGGGTTTATCCATGTCAAAGGAGAAGCCTGCTACCAAAAAGTCTGTTTATCAAAAGGCCACGAATCCTGCAGATATTGTCAGTGCCTACTGTAACAGAGGCACTGAGCTATCGCAGCTGCCGATGGCTTTCCTGGGCTAGCTCTGGGAAGCTGAGCTAGTGGCCCCAGCACCATGGTTTACAATTTTTGGAGCCATTTGCTGATCCCGTGTTTCCAGTCATGCTTTAAAGACCAAATCTGATCCATAGTTGATATAGGAGTTAAACTTTGAAAGCAGCAACTAGTTCAAGTAAAGCCTCTGTTTGCCAAAGCTGATTTCTGTGCCTAAGCATCAGCTACACAAGGAAACTGTAATGAAGTTTCCTGAGAACACTGACTCTGAAGGGTTAACCCATTTAAGCACACTCATAGCCAACCATAAACATATCTCCTGAGCAAAGGCTGAGTGCACCAGGAAGTTCAAAGGTCCACAAGAAACACATACTTTTTATTTAAAAAAAAATTAAAACCAGACCTACAATTAAAAAAAAAAAAAAGAGTCAACTAGGAAATTGTTTTGACTACATTAGAAAACTGTGGCAGGCAAGAGCTGGTTGGGTTACCAGAGCACTGCTTGCTTCGCATGAAAAAGGGAGCTGTGGTCATCTGATAGCTGGCAGTGATAAGGCCATAAATAAGTTTGAGGCCACAGGTAAACAGCTCTCTCCTTTCCAGTTAAAGGGAGAAGCTGGCCACAGTTTTTGCTTTTAGTTTACGGGGAAGCAAAATTGTTTATTTTTAAGGGTCTAAAAAGATACTCCAACAATGAGGAAATCAAACCTATTGTAAAGCAAAAAACCCAAACACAAATTCCCATTGCTAGCGCGAGGCGCCTGAGATTAAGTGGGAGATATTAAAAAAAGCAACTGGCAGCCCCGAGAGGCAGGCGGCAACAGGCGTTCTTGCTCCCTTAAACCCGCTGAGTGCTGTGGAGGGTGCACTGAGCTCCATTTCCAGCACGGTCCTTCTCAGCGGCTCAGCTAAGCCCAGGACACGACCTCGGCTAAGGACAAGCCCCGCTGCTCCCACAGGGCATGTAGCTGAGGGTAGCTCCCCATAGCCACCTCAGAACATGTATTAAAAAGCAAACAACCCCCTCAAACGCCTTCCCGCCTTCCCCTAAATAAAAGCCACAATCAAAATACACGACTCTACATTGTCTTCTCCAAGAAGGAGGGGTGGAAAAAAGGAAAAAAGCGAATGGTGGGTGACAAAAGCATGAGTCACACTGCGTCGTGTGCGATCGGGACACACCGGAGCGTGCACCAACCTGCAGCAAGTGAGAGCCTGCCGGCTGTCGGGGACAAGGCTGCCTCCAAAAAGGCCGATAGAAGAAGCAACAAATCCTGCCGTTATGTAACGGTTGACAAATGCCTTTTGTTATGCAAGATAAGTGGGAGAAAAATAAGCATCTTTGCCCTTTGTGGGAAGGGAACAGCAGTCGGCTCCCTGCTAGAGCATAAACAACAGGCTGCGGATCCGAGGGGGACTGGTGTGTTCTGCACAACAGAAATAGATTATTTGGAAACGCCTCATTATTTAGATGAGCGAGCATAAAAATACAGAATCAATATGTAATTAGTAAGCGATTGAGATTGCCAGCATAGTAATTTGATAATTTTGTGAGTTTTGTTAAAGGAGAGAGGCTAGCGCGCAGCTGTCCGCTAGCCTTGCTCACCAGTCATCTTAGAATCGGGGCTCTACGTCCCCTTCTCTCACATTTGGGTTTTTAAAAGTTATTATTATAAAAAAATCCCAAACACAGCCACATTTGAATTTAAGCACTGGTCCTAACTCTCTGTTTTTAGACTTACTTAAAATACCAGACCAGACCCACTTCTCAGAGCTAGAACAGAGCCTCTCACTCTCCTTTGCAATCTGCTGACTCCCTTACGCTGCCGAAAGCTGTAGAAATCAGCCCCACATCTCAGCCTGAGAGAGTAAAGAAATAAGCTTTCTGGGCTGAGACTGTGAGAGATTTTTTTAAAAAAAAAAAAAAAGAGATGAGGAAAGAAAAAAGCCAAACAGCATGACTACTGGCAACACGAAAATTAATTTTCCCCGGGGTTGCCTGGCTCCCTGGTACCACCCCACCAGCCTTAGGCTGTTCAACGCTGAGCCCATCGCCACCCCCAGCCGTGCCATAAAGCGACAGTGACATCCAGTGGCAGCCCACGCCCGTCCACAGCACCCCCCACACGGGGCAGTGGGGTTCAGCAGCACCCACCTCCCCTCACACACCCTTGAGCCTTGGTTCAAACGCGGCTACCAAACAGCACCATGGGCTACTGACCAGCTCCCCAAAGCGCCCGAAAAAGGACACTCCTCTCACTAGCGCGCTCAGAAGAGTTCTTGCTTTAAAACACAGATTTCAGGTGCTTGGGTAGAATGGGCTGCAGAAATAGCTGAGCTGGGCTCAACAGAGACAGCACAAAACCACAGCTTTGCAGAGACCAGCAGGACTCGCCGCTGGGTGGGATGGAGCCTCAGAGCCCAACTGCAAGGAACAAACACTTCACAGGGCAAGGATTTGTGTAAGATGGGGCAATCATTTCTCACCTCATTGCCGCTGCCACTTGACAAGACCATGGTTAAGCAAGAGTTATTGCCCAAGCGTGAGTCAGTCTGTGGTGTTTGCTTATACAAATATCTTTAAAAGTTTTTTTTGTTGTTTTGGGGTTTTTTTTTTTAAAACAATTATGCTGTCCTTCAGAAAACCCAGATTCAGTTTCCAGACTCAAAAAAAAAGAAACTGAAGCGGCTTTACATCAGCTGGGATCTCCGGAAAAGTACAAGAGACCAGCAGGAACATGCAGGTCAGAGGACAGTCACCACCAACACGCCTAAGCAGCAAGAGTGACAGGTGAGAGGTACTTGCGTAGCTAGTGTCACATTGGCACCAAGCAAGAAAAGCTTTTTCCTGCTCAGGCAGAGCCATCTCCACTTGGCCGTTTTGCAAATGAGCGGCAAGTGAAGACGTGATCAGCAGTGGAGCTGGAGGAGTGGGGCAGGTTGGACTGCTGTCTCAGAGAAGAGACATGGGAGTAGGGAAAACAGCAGCAAGAGAAGCTACTATAGCATAAGGCAGCAGTAAGGCCCACGTCAGTTGGTGTTAATTAGTGTCTCTTTGCATAGCAATCTGGATGCTCAAAACATTCTTGTGGTTTGCCTTTGGGCCCACCCTAGCAAAGCCATGCACGCTCGTCTGCTGGAGCAAAAATGTAGACCAACCTGTAGCAGGCGTGTTTGCTAACCAGAGTCACTGGCAGCCTGTTTACTCCAGCCAGAACTCCGGCATACGCAAATCCCGAAGGAGGAATGACAAAAGGACATTAGAAGCAATTGCTGACGAGATTGGCTTTGCCACAAACAGGTGCTACAGCCTGCCTGCGGAATGAGGATTTGTCCCACATAAGTCTATTTTCAAGCTGCTAAAATGCAATCACATGTCCTGTGGGAGTTCTCATGCATTCATAACCATCTTGCTTTTCATCTCTTTTCTCCCTGGCCTCTCTATTTACCTCTAAAAAAGTCCAATCTGGTATGTAACAGCTCCGAGGGAGCACTTAAAATCCAAATTGATAAACTAAAAGTCAAAAAACAAGAGCTAGCTAGACAGCGTGATCTGGGAGGCTGAGTAGGAGTTCCACACTAACCAACCTGCTGGCTGTGCAGCTCCAGACAATCCTCCTCCACTTGTCTGCTCCCTGTAAGAATGGAGAAAACAACACCCAACTGATTCTTACGTAGATAAATGCAGCAGACACGCAAAGTACATGAATTACTAAAAATTAGTGCAACTGAAAAGTAATGAACACAGCAAGGGTTTGGGATTGGTGGTTGCTTGAGAGCCTGGCTGGTGAGCCATCGTGAGCAGCCTGGTGTTCCTATACATTTCTGGTGACAATGTATTCGTGGGATTGAACCATACGTAGAATCCACCCAGTAAAGCCCCCACAGGACAGCTTGGGCACGCCAGTATCAGCTCCTGTAGGAGATACAGCTTCTCAGAGGAGTTATGCCTTCCACTTACTTTGGGGGGGGTTTTTTGTTTTAAAGGTTCCCAGCCAACTTCGGAGGTCAACAGAAAGACGGAAATCAGTTAATACAGTATCATCACCTGAACAAGAAGTAGGGAATAAAGAGAGTCTCCATGGTTTCCCAAAACCAGAAAACACTGAAATACTTTCAGTGTCATAGCAACAAGCTTCGACCCAAGCAAAATGAAAATTATGCTATTTTAAACCATGTGATCTTATTATTATCCTGGAGTTTCCTAACAGCTCTGCATCAGCATCAAGACTTGATTAAGGACATGTAAGTATCAGACCTACATTTACTACACCATTATTTTGTATAAACCCCAATAACAGGAGAACAGTGTTTGTAAGGAAGCAGTCAGCTGCTCCCTTCCTTGCTATGGCAGAAACCCTCTTCTGACGGGAGCAGGATCTGTTCCTCATTCTTTTCCACTCAAACATAGGCACACACAGGCAAACCCTCCACATGGTCAGCAGCCGCACCAACTGGGGAGGAAGGAAAGAAAGAGGAAGACTGGTGTAAGGAAAATATTCGGGTAAAAAAAGTTTCATAACTTTTACACATACACTTGTCATTTCTAACTGTTTTAGGCAAATACTGGCTACGAGCCCGTACACACATCAGTGTTCTTGGCAGATGCAGCAGCTGCCATCCATTGATCCAGCCCGAGACTGCTGTAGCCCTGTTCAATTGCTGCTGCAGGAAGAGACTTGCTGCAGGGTAGGAATAACACCACCAAATAGTAACAAAACTGGCTGGTTTGGTCTTTAGGGTTGGCTAGATTTGATTTATGGTAGAGTTCACATTTCAAGAAAACATTGGAAACATCAATAGCTTGGCATGGAAATCTTTTAGTCTGACCAGTAAAAAACCCAAAGATCCTTCCTTCCTACGTGCGAAAAATCAGATGGTTGGGTAGAGGGCTTAGTTATGGTCTTCACACCTGAACCCCCAAGCAAGAAAAACCCCTCCTAGATCCCTTTGGAAGGGCAGATAACACAGGCCATTTTTAGAATCAGACAACAGATTTCCACATCCACAGACCTTGGCAAGAGACTAAAGTCCCTGTCTGTGCTGCCCACGGGGGCACTGCTGCCAAGCGTACACAGAAAACTGTTTGTGAGAAGTTGTGAAGGAGATGTCGCACCTTGCCTTCACCAGCCAACAGATTCGGCCTCTTACATTGGGTTTCATTGTGCGTAAGAGCAGATGCTTGTCTGATGCGGATCTGGTTCAGCAGCAGAACACGAGGCATTTTCTTAGAATAATAGAATATTTCTTTCAGCTAAAGGTTTTGAACTTTCCCCATAGCTCACACTCTATAAACCAAATGTAGTAGCGCATGTAGCTGCATCAGAAAAATACTGTATGCCCTCAAAATGTCACACTTGTTTAAGACAGAACTGAGCAAGATTAAAGCCTGCGCAAGACTTGGATTATTCTACAATTTTTCCAGTAGGACTTGAGGTGACTTGGAAGTGACAGGAAAGCTCTCAAGGAAAACTGAGCTCTGCCAGAAATAACCTCGCAGTTTCCTGACCAGATGACGTAGGCAAAGAGAAAAGATTCCACCTTTGAAGGTCCCTACTCTAAATGTACGATGAGAAAACATTTGGTATGAACTACAGGATGCATGAGTGCCACTCATGCAATACTGTGGGGATTGCTTTTTCCTGCTGCTTAATTTTGGAAGCTGGCCGGCAGTGGTGCTACCAACGCAGATTTGCACAACTGCAAAGCTCGTAGCGCTCAGCGCACGTTTCCTAACTCAGGCTGTTTGCTCTTTTCCATTTAAATGAAGCATTGGGGAATTCATGGAAGTATTGCACAACCTGGGCTTTGGCTTTTAAGGAAGATTTTCATGCATTTTTATAAAGTGTCAATGTGTGATGTAGAATCAGAGGAAGAAGAAAAATGACACAAAGCCCCATTCCCCCCCCCACGCAAACCACAACCTGAAGAGACGCAGGCAGAGGCCACTGTTGACAGTTAAGTTCAGGACAGTAAAGCACACATTTTGTGCCGTAGGAAGCAGAAACTCTGTCCAGTGGGAAACAAAACATGGCAGGAACGAGCAGAACTTGTGCTGCTCACAGCTCCCCAGCAGTGACTCCTCGTAGCAGCTGGTCATCCTGGGACAGACATCCCCAGTACAGGAGCTGGCCCTGTCAGAGATGCACTAGACATTCTGCCAGCCGGAAGGAGCTTCCCATGCTTCAGAAAGCCCATGGGACCATTTCCCTTAATGCTTAAAAAAAAAAACCCCAAAGCACCCACAAACCAACCGGCCTCCTCTCTGCAGCAAGCCTCAGGCCAGTTTTACGGGAACTGTGGTTGCATTTTGTCGGCATGAGGAAGAGCATGATCCACGCTGATGTTTTGGACTGTTCTTCCCCACTAACCAGGGGAAGAAAGTCATTACTGGGAAGCAGCTTTTACCCAGCTCGATGTACAGCCTCATACCTCTGCTTTCAACACCAAGTTATGTTTACCTGGGCAGGAACAGTTTTTGGGTGGTGGTTGTTAATCCTTCCTTCGTACCAGCTGAAGCTAACATGACTTTTAGTAAGTCTTCTGTTGTTGGTTTGTGCTTGGTAGTTTGACTTCAGCACTCCCAAAATGTTAACATTTCCCTGGGGAAGAGAGAAAGAGTTGAGAAAGTTGCAGGAACACACACAGACACCCGGTGACTTGCATCTTTCACCAATTCAATTTACATTTTTCACCCATTTAAGCTTGCACAGATACCACTTATCGGGCTACACAACTGCAACGGGCGCTGCCACAGCCCCGAGGACTTCAGCCTCACCGCCTCTGGAGTCATCCTTGTTTTACAGGAGGTGAACCTGGCACAGAGACCTTACCTGGGTTCCTCAGGGCACAGCACTTTCCAGTTACACTCAGCCTCCTAATCGCCAGACCAGCGCTTGAAGGCATTTTTCCTCTGAAAGCTGAAATTGCAGACCTACGAAAAGAGGAAAGGCCTCGGCCTAGGCCCAGCACACAACTGGAGGGTTAAAGTTATTTACAGGCGAACTGAAGACAAAACTCAAATGACTCAGAAACATGATGGTTTGAAAATAGAAGCTCCTAGAAATGCTGATTTCTAACCTTTCCTGTGCTCAGGCAGCCGCACGAGATGCTTTTGTGCTGTGACTGTTCACTTGCACGGGAGACTTTGTATTCCCGTGGCTACTTTAGGGGAAAAAAGATGAACAAGCAGGGAAGGACCCATGTCTGACAGCCAAGGTGGGCACCCACCCTCCCGCGGTTCACACTTCGTAGGTACCCAACAGCCACTGCCGCTCACAACCACCATGTGTAGTGACTTGCCTGTAAAGGCCAGGATTAATGTCTTCACTTTGTGCCCACAAGAGCATCTGAGTATTAAGGATTACAGCAAGCATCCAGATGAAAATGGAGCAACCGGCATGTGTAGTGTATCAGAGGTAAGAGTCTCCAGAAGTGCCATTAAGAACAAGGAACAACTTCATCATGCCATGTGCTTTCCCCCAGAAATGCTCTCAGACTGCCCCATCCCAGTGAGATGTGGAGGCATGGAAGAAAAAGGGTTTCGCTGGGTCTGGACACTACTACAAGGCACAAGAAGCACCACCTCACCCGACACCTCATTGCAGACCTGCTCCGTAGACCAGAAGACACTAGATCACATACCCATCTACTCCTGAGCGCAGGGAAGAGAAACACGCCTGCTCCTCCTCCTGAGGCCTCGCTGGGCGGTTGGGATACGGCTCCCTTCGAGGAGCTTTTGTGTAGCTGGAGGTTGGAGGGAGCTGCATGGCTCTTCATCGGCAGCAAGCTTTTTCGGGAAGTTTACGGACAAATGGTCAATTGAGTTATCAACAAGTTGAGGGGAAAAAAAGCCAGAACCAAAATGAACTACAGCACCTCCTCCCCATGCAAGAGCTCTCTTACTAGAGAGCGCCCACCTGGAAATCAAGTCTGGTCCATGGAAAGAGCCAGAACTACCTCCTCTTTGCAACTCGAGACATTTCAGCTTAAAACTGGTGGTGGGTTCACAACACTGCCGAGCACAACCTCCTCCTCCCTCAGAAAGGGAAGGACATTCCTCCTCTTGGGTGTGTGCAGGGTTGGGTTTGGTTTGTTTTAAAATCTCATTACAGTTAACCATCAACAGCTAAAGGTGTTCTCACACACGGACGTTACCACGCTGACATAGTGCAGTCTGAATTACTGAACGACGAACACCGCTTCATCTCTTCTGGGAGCGCACTGTCTAAAGAGTTTCATTTAAATTAATAGAATAGAAAAACTAAAGCCATCAAAACCTATAGCCCAGTTACATTAAGTGTTTCTGCTTCTTAATTTAACTGATGGAGTATCAGAAGATCCGCAGTGAAAAGGGACCACATTTACAACTCAATATACAGTGAAGACTTTCAGACACAAAACAACAGGGCCAGCCACCATGAAAGCACCCCCAAAGCTGTATGATCAGAGATGTACGGAAGCCAAATCATCTCACTCAAAGAAAATTAAGTCAGCCTTGTACAGCTTCTTCCACTAATAATGGCAGTGATGGTATCAGAAGTTATCCGACCAATATTCATTCTGGTTATGAAGTTAGCTGGATAAACCAGACACACTCGCAGACCACCTGCTCTCCCTACGGTTCATTTATTAAACCAACATCAGTACAAACTGCCCTCACATCCCTGTGGGCCATGCTGCAGCGAGCGGTGAAGAGCTCCAAGTCAACAGGAAGCGGAGCTCGCTCACTCAAGGAGGCGTTCGATTCTCTTCCATCTCTGGGGAGCCCGCCTGGATGCGTGCCAGGGCCGGCCTCACCAGAATAAAGGTTGGCAAAATAACTCTGAGAAAAGGACAAACGCAGACCCGCTGCGAGCCAGCTTCAGCGCCCCAGGCGCTGCGTTCCGATCAGCTCAGCCTGTAGCCCTGCTCTAACTTACTGTCAAGAAGCAGATTCAACCAAACACCCGCTTTCGTACACGCTACGATAAGGCAAGGGTAACGGGGAGCAAGAGGGCAGGTATTTACTGAAAGCAAAAGTTTTAACTGAATTCAATGCAGATACTTCAGAATGCGGGAAACACTATATTTATTAGGTCAATATTTCATTTTCGCAATACAATTACAGAATATCACAATGCTGGTTACAAACATAGTATGGCTCGATGGTTACAAATAATGTCGGGCACTGCAGTCTGTGAGAACTAGGGTACGAAACGTTAGTCTTGACACGACAAGTAGGGTGGATTTCAGAGTCTAGTAATGATCACGATACTCTCATATAAATGAACGTGGCACTACAGGTAGAGAATCTGGGTTAGAGATGGGTTTTGTATAAGTAGTTCGATTTATACAGTTATACAGTTCAAGCAACATCTTTTTTAAAATGCTATTAAATTAAAATCCCCTGTAGTTCGATAAAGTATAAAAATAGTACTGAACCTGGTAATATTCAATAAAATGTAGAGTTCATTCACATCATTAAGTAGTAAAGAAACTGTAAAGTTGTAGCTACCATGGCAACATCGCTTCCCATACAGGAATATACATAAAAGAAAAAATTACACATATGGTACCTGCGACAATTATTTAGCGATCCAACACTGAACTTGTGCACCACAAACCAAGTTTCTAAATATCTCTATATATTTATATAGTATATATCTTTGTCATTTTAAAATTTACTTTTGAAAAAAAAATGTGCACTTCAACAAACTCACTAAGGCCACTCATGCTATCGATACCTAGGATTGCAATGAAATATCGTTAAACAAGACCCTAGAGCACGCACCTTTCTATCAGCGAAGGGAAACCTGTTTCACTGCCTAAACCGTTCCTGAGATTTAGGGACAGAAGCGTTACCAGTGCCGCCAATTTTTCGTACGTCGCTTAGTTTTTCTAGGAAAAGGAAATTTCTTCCCCGCTTCTCACCGCAATCCTCGCGAGGCCAAGGAACATGAGGTGCAACAGGCCAGTCGTGTCAAAGATGGAAACGCCCACAACAGAGAGTCATGTTTGCAACTGACAGTTGGCCAGTCGTTTTCTGATTATAAAACATAAGGGGGAAAAGGGAAACCATGACCTTTAGATAAAATGAAGTTCCTGCGCAGGCAGCAGAGGGAGGGATCTCCCTTTGAAGATGGGCAACAGCAACACCTCCCCCACGCTGTTTGCTGCCAGCCTGCCAGGTTAATTCTGATCCATGTAAATCAAGTAAAGTTTTTGTCAATAGCTTCAATCATGTTTTGGGCACGATGCATTTTCCTTTTTGTACTCTACCGACACATATGACTATAAAAAGGAAATCAAGTTAAATGTGCATTTTTTTTGTACCATGAGAAGCAGCGCAATGGCACCTTTAGCAAATTCCAGACTGCAGCACGTTTAAAGAAAAACTTCATTTTTAAAGTTACACGAGAATATCGTTGTCCTCCTAAGTTAAATTCAACAACAAAAACCCTTCAAAATTATTTAACAAAAACCATGTGCAAAAAGATAAGAGAGTCTTAAACAACCGGTATCGATACAGAGCAAAGAGTGCGTATCAAGACCAGCACACCGAGGCAGACACTTACTGGTTGTAATTATTATCACATTATAGAAGCGACCAAACACCTCCTGGGGCTGAACACCCACCAGTTGTTTTACTTTAAGTGGCTGAGGGATATATTTATTTTCAAATATCTTTCTGCAACTTTCCCCTTCCCCTTCTGTCCGCTCTTAAAATCTTGGTTTCCCCTCCCATAACAAGTCATCCCAAACAGCCCCGGTCCCAAGAACAGCAGAAGAATCCTGACATCAGCTTCCTCCCTCTCCTTACAAACTGCAGCATTTGCATAAAACGGGACATACAAATTACAGATTCAAACAACATTATGCTGAAATGAAAATAGTAAGGGTTTAATTTAAACACTAGTTAAAGTAATTATCCTTAAGGTGGCACCTGTCCTCAGCACTTCCATCCCAGCACTCTGCTGCTATTAAATTACTTACCTTCAAGAAAAACTCGGAAGACGCATTTCACTGGATTTCCACTCACAGGTCTCTCCCTCTAATGCCAGCACCAAACAGCACCTGCTCAGCTAGCTGCGGGTGCGTTGCGCGCCTATAAAACGCCAATAATTAATTAACTTTATCTGTGTTTCATAGCTGGCTACTGGAGCTGCAGGGGGTGCGAGGCTAATGCACAGCCCTGACCCCTACAAAGACATTCAGATGCGTATGGAAAACCTGCTCTGGGGGCGCAGCACAAGGGGAATTCCCCAGTTCTGCCTCACAGGGGACAGAGGGAGGTGCGGGGTTCGCGCTCGCAAGTTCTGCGCTGGGAAACCGCACGGTACGGAGAACGTGGTGGATTACGCCCTCCGCTCCTTTAGCTCTGCCTGGCGCAGAAATCACAAAATACTGCAGTAATGCTACAAGATCCATCCCAGCCACAGTGGCACGGAGGGACGAGCCGTTTACCTTCCCCTGAAGTCACCCAGTTGGACTCCAACTTGCCCAAACACATCAAACAACACCTGTAACAGCAGGGACAGTAACAGCGATGAATGACTACCACCACAACAGTTCAAACAGCCTCCAGGTGCCAAGACAGACATCTTCCAAGAACTCAGTTTAGGAGGTACAGAACCAAAAAGCTAGAAATGTCAGTTTTACGTCATTACGTGGAGAGCAAGTACTCCATCTGCAGCAAGGACAGCAGTAGGTGCAGGTTCCAAGCTACGGCACGCAAAGCAGACAGCTGCAAAGTTTTTCTGCAAGTCTCCTGAGCTTTAACAACTGTAGCCATCAGGCACAGCTACCCTGCTCCAGAATTTACGTGCCCTGGCACAACCGGAATTACAGAAATAGTACAATGAGTTCAACCCAAGAGTCAAGTTGAGCTTTAACTCAGTCACATGAAAAGCATGCCAGAAGTCCTACAAGGATCACTGCAACCACTCTTGGCCAAACCCCATTATCAAAGAGAATTCTTGGTGACTTTCAGGACCTTAATTCCTTCCAGACAAGCCAATGCACCAAAGCATACAAAACACCGGTGAAGCAGCATTAGGAAAGTAAGTACCTCCACCCAACACGATTTGAGAATAAAGCTACCGAATGAACAAATTGAACTCATGCATTTGGTCATCAGACAGAAGCGTTAACACCTCCCGAACCCGCCCCATGTTGGAAGCTCTCCCGGCTGCCCTAACTCGAAGGCAAACCATGAAACACAAACACCAACCAGAGCCGGAACAGCAGCAGCAGTTTGTGTCCACCACTTTCATCGGTACAGTCAAATAACGCTCCTCATCCCAAACACAAAACCTTGAGATCTTTGAGATTCCTTAGTCAAAAGGCAGACATGGAGACCCAAGACTGGAAACCCTGAGCAAAGAAATGGTCTCCAGACAACGTATGTGTAAACCTACATACTCAGTTCGAAGCTTCTAAACACTTCTGCAGCACAGAAGTTACACAGCTGCTTTAGGACAATTTTAAGCACACCTTCCCTGCCTAAGTTCTGACACTAGTAGTACATACTTTACTTAATGTTGAATAATTCTAATAGTACTCCAGAAAAGAATTCATGAGAACTTTATAATTCATCAGTGCCCTGCCATATGGGCATTCAGGGATAAAAATGTTTTGCCTCGTAGATAGCTGAATTTGTTTGTAGTACCTAAAGCAGTCAAACAAACATTGCTATAAATAAAGTAGATTTTAAATCCACACATAATTTGAAGTTGGATTTTCATTGAACAGCCATTGAGGATATACTGCTTAAGTCTTAATACCACGGGGGGGTTTTTTCAATGCAAATACTTATTTTCACATCAGTGAATTTGTTCCAAGTATGCAATCATTAAATCTGCATTGGCTAATTACGTAACTGCATTTTAAAGTTCGTATTCAGCCTTTCCCCCAAAAATACACTTGAAGGCACCAGGATATGAACTATTGGCCTGTAAAACTTCAGTTCTCAAGAGCCATTAAGCCCAAAGTTGCCTCTGAAATTTCTGTTTCTTCTCCACACTCTTTCCTGAAGGCCATCAAGCAGCGCTCCCTGTCCCAAACTTCATGATCAAATTAAAAACCAGACCCCAAACCAACCACCCAGTCCAAGCCCCGTAGGAACCGTGCTCGCTGAGGCTCCGCTTGGACTGGCCTTCCACGGCCAAGATACAAACTCCTGAAAATAGGGGGGAAGGGAAAACCCCCCAAACTAACAGAACCCTAACTACATGAGCACTGTTTGTGCCACTGTAAGAACTGAGGTAACAGCCGTGAGTTGTTTCTATTTTGCTGTGTTACACAGACCCTCGAATGAGTGTTCTCTCAACATTTAAGAAAAAACAACCCCAAAAGCAACACCCAAACCAAGAAACCACACAATCAAGCGTCCCCCCCAACAGAAGAAAAATTAAGACAAGCTAGTGAGATAGGCATTGTTAAAGGATAGTTACAGCTGACTTCTGCTTTTTAAATTAATATAAAGGAATCGGTTTCTGGTTGTACTCTTGTTTAATGTAGAAATGAAGCATCACAAAAAAGACCTGTTGTGCTTTTTGGCATTTTCCGCTGACCCCTGCAAACTGTACAGTAAGTTGTGTTCTCCAGAAACATAAAACTGAACCGGATTGTAATACAAAACTATTAACTGGTATAAACAAGTTACTGCCTCAATTCTTAAGAGTAAGCCCATCCAAAAAGGAAAAAGAAAAGATGGCTGCAGCAAATAGTTAAGCATTTCTAGTTTTTGCTTGTGGCATTGACGTTAATATTTGTATAAGCTTACTAGGTAAAGACATGCCATCGCAACCGCTAAAGAACGTTCACTTCCTAGTTTTGTATCTATTACATGAATATAATTTTGCACTGATCATACATCTAAATGAAATAGTTCTACCGTAAAAGTGAATGCAGGGGCAGAAATATTAAATTAAAGCCACTGGTCCAAAAACTGTTTCCAGCAGGCTGGTCCACTTTTGATTTTCCTGGTCCTGTTCAGAAGATTAGCACTCTCGGTTGGTACCAAAGAAAACTAAGATTGCTGGTCTACTGGATCTTCTCTCGCTTACAGATGAACACTGGTCCAGTTCAAGGTATTAACAACATACGGCAGTTACTTGCTTAGCAACCTAGCACGGTTCACAAGGAGTACGTTGCTCTCCAAAGGGGCTCTTTGCCACTTCTCTTCATAAGGCAGCAGCCAAGGCTAGGGCATTCTCCCTGTTCTTGCTATTTACAATTTACTTTGCCACAATGCAGACAGCAGAAAGACGTTTCTCGCTTAACTTCTTATAGTACAGCATATATTCTTTCTATATATCAGAAGAAAGCTCTTGATGAAACCTTCCATTCGTAATAAGAATGCAACTCTTTTGAACTCAAACAGTTTTATTTAATGCTTTCTCGCAGACTTTCTGCAAAGTAGCTTCTTTTGAAAGAAGAAAGAAGGGGTTTTCAGGAATACCAAGTTAAAAACGTGAGCCGAACTAAACATGCCATACACATGCTGATAAGAATTTAACACACATTCATCCGTATGGGCACTCTTCAGTAGACTGGACCAGTGTTTCAATGCAAATTCCAGCCCCCAGAGAACTACATGGTTTAGATTTCACAGTATGACTTTTCCCCCTGTAACCTGGGGAAAGAAACCTTAACTGGTTAATTTACCAAGTTCTTAGCTACTCTGTCCATCAGCATTCTGAGACATCAGAAAAGACTGGACCACTTCTTCAGTGGATTGAGGGCTGGTGCTTACGTCCTCCAGAGCATCCGTAACTGAGAACTGCCGATCCCGCAACCGGTTCCAGTTGGCCAAAATATTGTGGTATTCAAAAACTTTCTCGTAATTGCCAATGGAATTGTACAGTTTAATGAGACCTCTGTAATCGTATTCAAGTCCACTGTATCCTTCACCAAAAAGCTTCTTTCCTAAAGAAATTCAGAAGAAAGCAAAATTAAAAGGTAATCCACACACACGTTGCATCTTATTTCTCATGTCATTTTTACCAACAACAGGAGCCTTTCTGTTACGGCAAATCATCACATTTTGGTTACGGTAACTTTATGACACAAGCAACACGCAAGCTTCCTAGATCATGGTTTGAATTCTATCAACCTCCTCCTTTAAGGGTACCATAACTTGTCCTCAGGGACTCTACAGTCATATCGTTAATTGCACCATAGCTTTACATGCATGGAAGCCACCAGTCGTATAAAGGCAGCAGTCGTTTTGTGTCCCAATTTCACACCATATTCAATTTAAAGAGTGAAGTTGTTTTTCAGTTTTCTACTTTACAATCATACATTTTTCTGTAACACACTGTACATGGTAACCGTACAAAGTAAGACCGCCTGTCTCAAAATTGAGCCGCAGCACGGCCCAAGAAGCACTTTGTTCGGAATTGTAAGTTCACTTTTGATGATAACGAACAAGAAAAAGATCTAATGAGTACAGTTAGGCTGACGGGTAGAATGATTTTCCATTTCTTTCAAAATTTAACTACATTCTGCACTTAAATTCTAGACTACTTAAAATGTAGTCTGAAGACTAACACCCAAGCTTTTAAAAAAGACAAGTTTCCAGATGCTTTCAAGAGTGAATTCTGGTGGAGCACTGAAAATAATACAACTCCAGAACTCAGTCCCTAGGAGAACATTCAAGAAAAAGCATTATATTTAGACTGAAAATACATAATAAACACCTTAAATTTCATTAAGTTCTTTACTAAAACCTTTAATATGCTTTTTTAGTAACATTTCCTGTAGTATTAGAAGTGCTATAGGAGTCACACATCATATGAATCACCTACCAATTGCTATGGATCTCAAATAAAGCTTTTCAGCATTTTCATACTGATTCATATCATAGTTATAGAGAGAAGCTAGATGACCCACTGACAGGGCAACTTCATAATCTTCTTGACCCAGAAGCTGCTCCTTAATCTGAATTGCCTTGATGTGCATTTCCTCTGCTTCCTAAGGGGATCAAATTCACATAGGTCAGTCAGACACCACTCACCATGCCATAAAAAGAGAGAAGGAAAAAAACGTTTAAAGAAACATAACCATGTAGCGGCTACCTAGTCTGTAGTATTTTGTAGAAGGCAAAAAGAAAGCCAGAGCCAAATTAAGTTTTCCAAATTCTTAGTAAAGTGGATCAGCAAATAGTATCCCTTCTGTCATCAAAACTGCCGTCACCCTGTCTCTGAAGGCACCGTGCATCCTCACGCATTATTTCTGCGCAAAGCTTTAGAGATGAACTATATAGTACAAGTTTTCCAACCACAAAACTACCAGCTGAGGTTATGAACTGGGGACACTGAAAATCATGTTTTGTTGTGACAGATTTATAGATGCCTTGCAGATTTTACACCAAGACTTTTACATCAATATAAGCTTACCTTAAACTTTCTCATGGACTGATACAGTCTCCCAAGGTTGCCATAGTGTTTTGCTGTTTGTACATTAAACTCCCCAAAGGCTTTTTTAGCCAACTGAAGTGAGGACAGATGTAAGTCGTGAGCTTCTTGAAGTAACCTCTGCTCAGTTTCCTTGTTGTGACAATCTATTGCAATCTCTTCCAGGATAAGTGCTGAGTACAGGAGAGAAAAACACATTACCGTGTTCCAAACACAGAGACGTTAACTGTAGATAGCAGAAAGCCATCTACCCAAGACATCTCTGGAGACGTCTAATCAGGCTTGGTGTCCATTACAAACTGTTTTCAAACAGGTACAATCAAATACCAAGCTCCCAACATGTATTTCTATAGTCTGTATTTTTACTATCACCCACCCCCCAAGTCTTCCAGCTAAATTTTGACAAAGTTTTTTTGTATTTTACAAGTCTGTTGACAGAGAACACGGAGGACTACAAATATTCTAGAGTGACCTCCATTTGAAAAAACAACTCAAGTTACACTGCCTGCATTAGGGAATGGGACAAACGTATCTGAATGACTGACTGCAAAGTGTCCCAGTAACGTCATCCCGGGTACTACCTTTAACTCTCTTTGAAGACGCCAAGAGAAGATGGTCTTCTGGGAGAATGTGAGTTATAATGCCAATAGCACGTTCAGCATGGAATCTGAAAGGGTTTCAATTAAAAATTAAAGATACATATATTTAAGTTAGCAGCTGACTGACAAAATATTAGAGACAGTAATGTAATAAACAGACACGTTTAAATTCTAATTGGAAAATCTGTATAATTTAAGAACATTTTTCTCTGTTTATAATACTAAATTTGCTGCCAGTACCACAAACAGTTGTACTCACAGTGCATTGTCGAATTTTCCAGAGCTGTACTGGTGAACATATGAAGAATAAGCCAAGTCTTCATGAGCTGTAGCTACATGTATGTTTTTACCTCCAAATACTGACTGCCGGATATCAAGAGCTGTCTGAAAGTGTTACAAGAACACCGTTTCATCAGTCATAGAATCATAGAATCACAGAATGGTAGGGGTTGGAAGGGACCTCTAGAGATCATCTAGTCCAACCCCCGGTCAATAGAGAAAACCGCCAAATGAATCTCTCATTGTTAAAGGTTGGACGGGGGGAGGTGGCAGAATAAATCTACTGGCTCTAAAATTGAGGCAGTAAAAGCTAATTTAGGGTTAAAAAAAGAAATCAAAACCCTACAGTTGGGGGCATTTGGATGTTTTGGGTTTTTTTAAAGAACAAGCAATGCAGTAATTAAATCAACTACTCCGTGTCTCTGAATTAACCATTTGTGAGTTTCAGTAGAAACATTTGAGAGATTACGAGTACCAAGAGAAGCTGAAGACAGGCACTTAGCCCTGCTGCATACCTGATAGATTGCAACAGATTGGCATATATTGTCTACGTTGAGCAAGTAAAATCCATAGTCTAGTAGCGTATCAGAATATTTGGGGTGCTTGGCTCCAAAATGCTCCCTGTAGAAACATACTTGTATTACAAATTGAGGCAAGTTAAGCACAATTTTAAAAGGGTTTTTTTTGGAACATTACTTACCGGGCAAGGTACACCGCATGTTTTATGAGCTGTTCAGCCTTCTTAAATTCACGTTTCACAACACAAGCCTAAACAGAATGAAATGAAGCATGTGAAAAGGCATATACTCAGAACTCACCTCCTTCCAATCACTAACTATTATTTTTAATTTCAAAATATCACCATGATTACTAAAGGACTTTTCAGATACTTAAGAAAAGGTTCACAGATAACATTAATAAACTTGTATTTTATTCTGCCATGAATGCCTGACTAAAGGACTAGTGGTGTGCCTAGTCCAGATCAAACAGGGGAACAGACCACCTTTTTATAGAATGCTCTCAGGTTAACTTTGACAGGAAGTTCGTTTGAACAGCTGTAACTCAGTTTCAGAAAGAAAAAAACCAATCGCCCGCTCCAGGCCTGAGACTGAGGTGGACCAACCAAACACAAATAACAAGCCCTAAAGCTCGTGAAATGGACTGGTTACCCAAGTATTCTGGAGGCACTACCTATCCTCACCCATCCTTGGCAGCAATTTAGTTACAAAAGAAACGTCAAAGATTTTAAATTCACCTTTGAAGCTTGTCGTAAAACATCCACTACTACTTTTACAGGCAGCCCAACTGTGATCTCCTTCATAGCTTCTATACACCATTTATAAGCCTGTTGAACAAAGAGTTACCAACATAACGAAGCTGGAACTTCACTATGTGCAACATTAAGAAAAATATACCGCTCATTTACATTACAAAATTTTAAAAATATTGTTTAATTGCTTATGTGTAATGAAACGTGTTCAGCCATGTCTTTTAAGACAGACTTAAAAAGCACTCTTAAGGTTAATCCCAAATGTGTAAGTATTTTACACTAGCCTCAGGCATGTATTACTACAATGACTTTTACAGACAAAAAAAGTATTTTATAATCTTTAAGTAATCCTCACAATTCCTATTGTGTAGGACAACTTCCTGGTCTGTGTACTTAGGAGTTTATACATCAGTTACACTTAAGACACAGTTTTTATGAAATAGGTGCAAAGAATTGTTACCTGTGTTCTCCTATTCATTTTTACCTATTAAAATAAGCTTTTCATAAGATTTCATTTACAGATGACCAACACATACTACCAATCTTAATGTTGGTCAAAGTTCCGTTAAGGGCTTGTAGACAGACTCAGAACAAAACATGGAAAGAAAAGTTGATAAAAAGAAAAGTCGATAAATTGAGTATTCCTCTTGTACCGCCACACAGGTACCAAAAAAGATCAGGAACTCCAGCTAGAAAGATAACACGAATAATGAGGTACTCATGGAACATCCTAGCAGATTTCATAACCAGCTTTTGGAAGAAAAACAAAACAAAATCCCACTCACCTCATCATAGTGGCTCTTGGCAAAGAGCAATGCACACAGCTCCCCATAGAGCGCGGCTTTGTTTGCTTGCTGGCCGTGTTTTGCAAGTTTGTCCATGTACGACTGAGCAAGTTTGAAAGTTTCCTCTCCCAAGTGATATTTACAGTTACCGTTTCGAACATGCAGCAACCTTCGGGAGATATAAAGAGACCTTCTAAGCAGTGTCTGAATAAACCATTTCAATACGCAGTAGTAAGTACCAGAGTTCTACAATTTGGTATTATGCTTACAATAGAACTGGGCTGTTGTCCCAACAAAACTGCACTGTCTGAGTTCAGTAATACACAAGAACTATTTACAGAACATAGCTTCAGTACACCATTGCTTTGTTTCTTGCATGGCAAGAATTTTTACTGTCAACGTCAAACGATTTTACATATCAATGCAGCTTTACATATCCAGTGCGTGAACCACTTTGGCGTGGTGGCTTTGTGTTTTATTTTTCATAAAACCCATTCTTCTCAATGCTGATAAAATTCCATTTCCAAAACCCTGTAACATGCACTATTAAATCCCCTCTACTTCCTTTCCAAAGTACAACAAACTGAAACTGACACTGAGTAAGCGCAGACACAGCTAGTTTTCATGTATCTCTGCACTTCTTCTTCAAGCAGTACGGTGCTTCACAAGTGCACATTTTTGGTTTTGGGAGTTTAGGGGGTGTCTTCACAGGAGATTCAATCGCATCCATTCGACGTGATACCCCACACTGACTTAGCGCCACCAGAAAAGCCTACTTGGTTGACTCAGTTCACAACAACTCTAAACACCAAAACCCTCTTCCCCCACCTTGCCCCATCTCCTAACCTACTGCCTTTCCATCTGAAGGATTAACAGAAGCTTTGTGAACCTACAGCCAAATGCAGACAATAAGACACAGCACTACTGCAACATACTCTCCTTTCTCTAGAGAAGTAACAATTCCAGCTTCTGGCATCTATTTAAAACAAAACTAAAGAAGTTTTTTTGTAAGTGTAAGCTGATGCTTATTTACTTTAAAGAAATACATTAGAAACGTGTGTGTTATCATATTCCAAGCCCAAAGGGCAGAATTGTATTCCCAGCCATGGCAGCCTAAGAGAAGACAGCTGTTCCGTCTCTGTTGCAGATGCCTGCCATTTAGCACACACGGAATTTTGGTAAATTGACCTCCATTGTCCCTCCTGGAAATCTGTTATTAGACAATGAGTAATAGAGACTGAAAAACATCAGGCAAGCCTTCGCAAATCAGGAAGACAACACAATGCAGGAAGAGAAACAGACAAAGTGAAGCGGAATGTAACGCTGTGTTGCAAAGAGAGACTAAAACTCTGAAAATGTATCATAAAAGGGACAAAATGCTGTACCTATACACTGGCTTGCATTACAATAGATCTTCCAATAAACTGTTAAGGGGGGGACAAAGGAACAGTGCGGTTTTTTGATCAATTGTTTCTCTTCTGTAAAGCTAAGTAGAGATACAAGTTACAGTAGCCATGCCTCCTGCAATAGCAAAGGAACGCACCTAAGTTTGTCCTATGAATTCAGCCTGTCTCTAACGCAGCCTCCTCCTATACTTTCGTATTGAAGTGCGTCGTGAAACTCGAACACCAACACCAAAGAAAATAAAGTTCACATTTTAACAAGAAGGGAGTGGCAGGCAAGCACACAGTAGATGTGTATTAGCCGCTCAGATCAAAAGAAAAGACCTTCAAAAAACCCCTGAAATAAGCTACATAAACACCAGCTTTCCAATGAGAAACACAGCAAGACGGCTCAAGAACAGAAAGAAAACAGCAACAGCCACATTTTTCCTTAAATAAGGTCTGAGAACTAAACTTGATGTAGAAGCGTGTTGTATTCTTGGTAACAGGCAGCAGAAAACTATCTAACATTCAAGAACCAAGAGACAGGAATTTTAAAGAGACTAGAGAAATGAACCAAGTAATTACAGTTTCCCTAAAGAGCAAAACTATTTTGCCTGCACCATTCCATCGGGAGCTGCTATGCAACATCAAAAACATGAAGCCCAAATCCCATGTAATGGTGTAAGCCAGTAGGGATAGTACTGCAGTTTAGATAAGCGCCTGGGAAAGATCTTATCCAGTGACTGGGTGCTTCAGTGATAGTGTCTCAAAACAAACGAAATCGACCAAACCCCAAGCTAAACCTAACCCAATCCTCTAGGCTAAGCAGAGTTTATGCGATCCAGTTGTGAGTAACAAAAAAAATCCTCTATTAATCCAAAGGAATTTTCGAAGATAAAGCCAAGAGGAAGAAAAATTCCTTAGGACATTTATGCTAATAGCTATGAATCTTCTTTGATGTCTGCAATAATAGCGTTTGGGGAATAGCTTGCCCCTTGCCAAAAAAAAAAAAATCATTCTCTAAGTGCATACAAACGTAGCAAACAATGTTACACAGCAGCTTAGGAAGTCTAAAAACGTCATAAAAACCCCAAGAATCAGCAAAATGTGAAACAATGAAGGAGAGAACCATGAATTTGTATTATGTATTTGTGCCTTATTGTTTAAGATATAACGACGAGAGAAAGCAAACCAAACAGAACACCACAGATGCAGGAGAGCAGCATACAAGCTTGTAGAAATCTCAGATCTCCACATTTTCTTGAGTTTCTCCCTATAATTTACTACTCCTAGTACAAACATGCACCAAATTATGTTTAAATAACGCAAGATTTTACATGTTTTTAAACTGTATGCTATTAATAACTCAATGTATTAATTAGACTCCCAGAGATTAGACTTCCTACCTTTCAGAGTAAGAAAAGCCACTTTTTAGGGAGTGTCGTATTTTCAAAAGCTGGACTTAAACTTTGTTCTCTTAAAACGGCACCTAACTCCAGAGCAAGCAGAGTGGTAAGAATACGGTATTCTACAGCAGGGATTAGATGGTAACAACAACAAGTTTATCTTACTGCCTCGTGACTTTGAAGCTGAGCATAATTACTGCTCTCTCCCACAAAAATGTTTTCAGATTTTTACATACTTAGCGCTTCTGAAAGTGTTTCAAATTATTTTTATTTGATGCATTTCCAAATAAACAACGCTGCTGTTTGACTGCCTGGGAGATGGCAGAACATAAAGCAGTGTCTCCTCATTCACGCCACGGCCCAAGTTACACCAGGCCATCAGCTTTCATTACAAGAACAATGCTGTCTTTACCCAAACAGAATTAACACCTCCAGTTCAGAGGAGTTCCTCCTAACATAGGATGGTTTATTTTCTAGCATAAAATTAAAATCTTTCCAGAACTGTGTGGGCTGTATGCTGTTGTCCAACAGATTTACCTTTTTGTTTTCCTTTACCTTTTTTTTTTTCTTATTTGAAGAAGAGGAGGGAGTTTATTTTTAAGGCAACTTCTCTGGTTTGCCAAACAGCCCAATGCAACCAGGAAACTTTTTTTTTTTTTTTTACATTAATTAGAAGGCAAAGGACCAAGTACTAACAGTGGTACTATATGCATCATTCCCCAGTTCTAGGAAAGCGTGTATGTGTGCCCAATCTTCTTCCGGCATCATCTTATTTCTGGAATGAAAGCCAGTGGTAGCTGGCAGGCGAGAGCAAGGCACAGCAGCAACCGTTGCCATGGCCCTCTGGATGGCACACAAAATAAGCAGCTACTGGCAAAGCCTATTTACTCTTCGAATTTGTCCAAGCATAAACAAAACGCAGGGTTTTTTTAGGAGCAGTTTTCCAAAACAAGCTTTGCCTTATATTCCGATAAATACAGTACACACTTTGTTGTTCATTACAGCAGCTAAAAAAAAAATCAATTGTATTTCAACTACGTTCACTAGCGCACAGGTATTCAAGTCCATACCTGTAGCGTGCAAAAGAGGTCAGTTGTGGTGTTACTGACAAAACCATCCTGGCTACTTGCTGCAGACTGCATCAGTACAGCACACGTCAAGATGCACAGAGGGAAGAGCAGAGCAACTAAAACTTAAAAATTACAGTCTTTGAGGCCTGTGAGAACGGAATTTCAATCTCCATGGACCCCACTACAGGCCTTAAGAAACAAGCCAGGTACAAAACCCAAATGCCACAAAAGCAAAAATTATTTTCCAAACGTTTAAGCTGTGGCTGAAGGAGTCCACAAGAACTGCACACCTACTTACCTAATCACACAGTTAAGTAGCTCAGCATGGAGCAAGAGAATTTGGATCTAGAATCAGGAAAGGTACGTTTTTCTTTTATTTCTGCTCATCTGTATATCATTTGTGTTTGCATTTGGCAAATTCTTCTTGCAGTAAATCTAATTTCAGCTAACATCAACACATAACATCCTTTCACATGCAAAACCCTTGGAAAAAAACAAACAACAAGGTGCTAGACCGCTCTTACTGTCCAGCACCTGTTACCTACAATATATTATGCGGAAAGGCAAAATGGTGGTTTTTTTTCCCTGGAGTTGTGCTGCCAGTTTACAAATTGAAAACCCAGGGATTAGTGTAAAACAAGCACCTTCAGCTCTAGCCAGGGAAGTATTGTGGTGCCGCACAATACTAAAGGGAGCATCTGAAGCTTGATGGCTCCAAGGCAGTCGGTAACACATTAATGTGTATTTCACAGTAAGACATACAGGAATTAAAGGCGAGCTCACCTTACACAACATTCTACGGCACGAAACCAATGAAGGATTTCATCATGAAGGGTGCATAACTGAAGGCAGGAAAGAAACACCTTCTCAGCATCACTGTACCAGCCTGCATCTGACAGGAATCCCCCTAGGAAAAAAAAAACAAAACCAAACCAACAAAAAAAAGGTGTTTTGCTGTTCAAATTTCTAATAGAAAAAGGGTTTGCTCAAGTCTTGTAAGAAGACTACTTATTTCATAGAACTGCCTACTATGTACAGGAATCCTGTCAAGGTTAAGCCCTCCAGTCCTGAATTGAAAAGGATGAAATACAAGAGTGGAAGCATTCTCCTTCAGCTGATGATTACTTTTTGGTATTACGTAGTTTTCCTACAGTTTTCTGTCAAGAAATACTTACCTATACTAAATTATGCAAAGCCTTAACATTAAGCATCACATCTGCAAATAAATTTTAAATCTAAAACATTTGAAATAGCAAAGATAAGCCTATGTATTGAATTGTAATATCTAAGAACATATTTTTCTTAGGAGACCAAACAGTTTTCTAAAGATTACATTCCAAAACCACGCATGTTATTTAAAAAGAAAGCACAGCAAGTAACACTAAACCCCCCAACCCCCACCATAGCATTAGCTTAACTGAACCTTGCATGAAGGAAAATATCATACTTTAAACAGCCTATCACCACCAGTTACCTAAAACAAAACCGATCTGGATTGCTTTTTCTTTTACAGCAGAATCCGATTCTGCTATGTAGGAGCACCGTCTACTGAAAGAATAGGCCAGTACAGAAGCAACTTTTACTCCATGGTCCATCAAAGCCTGAAAACAGTGATGAAGCAGATGTCTGAAACAAAAGAAAACAGAATTTGATTACATATGAAGTTTTTAAAACACTGCAGTCAGTTGGCTCTTGAGTGCCACGAATTCAAATGAGTAGTGATTCAGAGAAATAACTCCAACCCTCTCTCAAACCAAAACCAGATGTGTACAAGCGTAATTGTCAATCTCAAGGCTAATGGATTACAGTTGTTGGATTATCCAACAAATAAAGTGAGCGTACACAAAGTTCTTAACAAGGACACCCTGCAGCGTAAGCAAAACACAAGCTACCCACACACTATTAAAACTCAAAAACAGCATCTTCACCTAAAGCTTAGAGAGGGGGAAATCTCATAACCATCCTCACCCAATTCCCACAGAAACTGCAGAGAAATGAGCAGTGACGAAGCCATTAACATCACACACACAAACAACAGGAGGGAGGTATGTCTAAAGACACAAAGCTTATTCTGGTTACAAAGAATCTGATCTAAAAGAGTCAAGTTCTGAGCATAACACCACAAATTGGAATATTTCATGACAGGAAAACTCTTTCAACTGGGACGATCCTATCAGCTTGATAACCCTACACTTTAGATTTGCTACAACAGCAAGACATAGTTACTTTGACTGCTGCTGCTCAGGGACTGGCCGGGCATTGATCAGCTGGTGGCGAGCAACTGGGCTTTTTGCATCCCTTGTTTTTCTTGTTTGTGCATTCTCTCCCTCTCTTTGTTGTCTTCTTTTTCCTTTTTTGTTTTAATTATTGAATTGTCTTTATGTCAACCCACAAATTTTCACACTTCTACCCTTCCAGTTCTCTCCCCCTTCCCACTGGATGGGTGAGAGAGTGGCTGCGTGGTGTTCAGCTGCCTACGGGGTTAAACCACGACAACTGACACACAGCAGTAACAAAGACAGCACTTGGGGAATGACTTGGTTCATTTACTCAGAAGTTCTGATTATTTTAATTTTTGAGACAAAGACAGACACATGGTAACTTAGAAGTTCATCTCTAAATCTAACGGGATATTCTTACGGTTATTAGATGGACTAGTAAGATCAAGAAAATTAGAGACATCTTCCAAATTCAAACCTAGTTCAAGAGGTAAGAGCTGAAATGAAAATTGTTGACGTATTAAGATACTTACCTTTTATCTAAAGCTCGTAGCACCTTTGCAAAAACTTCTAGTTCACAAAATTCACTACCCAGCTGGCATAAGCGGCCCTGTTGGTAAAGCTGAAAGAAAAATAATAAATTTCAAAAGTTTAAGACTGAGTTCTTCTGGGAAATTTAGCTTAATATTAAAGATTACTTACAATGAAACCTGTACTTCGAAGTACTGAAATACCACAAACTAATAGTTCTACTATCTCCACACAGGAGCACAACTTTAGTGTTTAAAAACCGAGCACACAAACTACGGGAACCCCATAGGCAGTTTCAAGGTTTTTTTAATCTATGAATGTATTTTCAAGTCTCTGTTACCTGCATCATCAAAACACTGCAACACAAGCTAGAAAGCCAAGACAAAACAAAGAAACCCCTAAAGCTAGAAAAAAAAATGCAATTAATAGCTTCTTTGGTACCAAATGCTTCAAAACCATTTTTAAATGCACAGAATCTAGCACACAGCAATGCAATTACACCTTCCATTACGTTTAAATAAATATATATAAATAAACCCCAAACCCCCACGCTCTGCAAGGGGTGACTCACCAGCACCCAGAGCTAAAGACAGGCATGGGCCCTCACCCCATTAATACCCGAGCCGACACAGGTAATTCCTGCACAACTAAATGGGAAAACTCCAGTGACTCTGTTCACGCATTTATTAAAATCAATGGCTAGTTTTTATGCCCAAACTGATTTGTGTCTGCAGATAAGCAAACACATCAGTTGACTTGTTCATAAAAAACAAACCATGGAGACAGTTCTTTATGCAACAGTAGCCAAGCTGCAGAACTATCTGCCACATTATGCTATAAACACTAAGAATTTACATAGGTACAAAAGCGACTGCACCAATATCTGTCGGAAAAATCCATTGTGAGCTATTAATTACTGGTACCTTGAAGCCCCTGAACCACAAATGACTGAAAGCAGGGCATGTAACCTAAGGAAACATCACTACACACTTGCCATTGTCACATGCACTGTTGCCAGCCTCCGCTAGAGGCACGGTACTGGGTCACACAGGACTAGTGCAGTACAACTACTTATTTCAGGTATTCTAGAAAACACACACACACCCTTTTTATTAAAAAAAAAAAAAATCTTTCTGGGATGCAGTAACTCCACAGGAGACCAAGGAGAAGGCAGTAGCTCCTGTCTCACAGGCACTTCTCTCTTGAAGCTGCACCTTTCAACATGTTTCTGTCCTTTCGTGGTATCTGTGCTATGCGATGCAGGGATTGGAAAATGACAGTTCACCGGTAGACGCAAACCAGACTATACGCTAAAGTTCTACGCCATCATGAGCACACAGGCAAAGCACTGCTACGCTGCACTCCTAACTTACTCAGAGACTCCTAACTTCTGGTCCATATGCTAAGTCATTCAGACATACATTGTCCGAGACCAGCATACTCGTACCTACCGCGGGGTCCTCTGTGCTATCTGAGCAGGTTTTACAGCTATGAGGAACTCTGATACGAGGAGTGCAGCTACCCTTACTACGTAAGCAAAAGTAAGGCTGAGAACACATTATTTAGAGATTCTTGATTACAAACACAGATTTAATGAAAATTTTAATAGCCACTCAGTTTTAATAATTTCTTAAAATACTTTTATGGATAAGTGTCTGGTTCACCTTTTTCTCCACAAACACTGGAAGCAGATGAATTAGTATTCAAAACAAAGCATGTGAGAACATCTCCTCCAGCCAGAAATTTAGTTTTAGTCAACTCTTCTTATAAAAGCACGACACAGATTCTACAGCACACCAAGTTTGTTATTTTAACAACAGAACCTACAAAAAACCCCTTCAAAAATACTTTGACCTAATAATGTCAATTGCCAGAAATTAATGTTTTCCTTTTACTCATCTATTTTTAAAAAACAGTACAAGTTTGCATGCAAAGTTATTCCTCAGATAAAACAGTACCGTGCCCCTCTACTTCAAAGAGATGAGTTTCTTCTGAAGCTATATTCTCTCTGGCAGCGAAAGAACATCCAGTCTGACATATTTAAAAGCTACAGTCATGGTTAATTGTTCTCATTTTCTTCAACACAGCTGTCTAATGGTAACTGTGCCATAAAACCTAAAACGTATTTTCCACAACACAAAAAAACCCCATTATTAAATCTTGCCTAGTATTCTATGCCCCAAACCGAAGGTGGACATCTTATCAGTAGTTGATGAGAGCACTTCTGGAAGCAAGTAAGATACATACCCAAGCTATTTTACCAGGATTTAAGACACCCAAAAGCGCCATCACATGTTCAACAACGAGGCTTTCAATCGAGGACTTTATCATTTCCTCTTATCACCTTGCTGCACGAACTAAAAATCCCAGAAATTACTCTGATACTAGTTTACCAAATACTAACCTTAGTAAGACTTTTAAAAATTAGCATATTTATGAGGTTACACAAACACACCTTGTAATGTGCCCACTGTTACATGTGATGCTTAAATTGCTAACGAATAAATGCCCTAGTTGGGCAGCAGGCAAGGGGAAGGTCCCAAACTACATCCTCAGTTTTGGTTAAGTCGATTATTTCAGGCACAAGTAAAACCTGCCTTGGAGCCTGCTATCTTTGCACATCTCTTATCCCTGCTCAAAGATAAAACACTTACACTACTCCGGCATGCAAAAAAACCCCCAAACTACTTTTCACTGGTATAACCAGAAATACAGTATCCTTGGGATGTTTAGCACGCTATTCACCCCTTCCCTCGACATACCGGCAACTGTTTTTAAGGAACTAACTCAGCTTCAAGTCTCTTGAAACTGTTGTAGCTGTTACAGCAATATTTTCAAACAAAATTTGACATGGAAATAGTGAGCATACGTCAAACTGTGATGCAATTCCAGGAGATTCAGTAATGCTCGTTTGTTCATTGAGAAGCAGTTACAAGCACTGAAGAAATGGTTCGCTTGTTAAAGCTCCACAGAGACAAAATTCCTGACCACAAGCCTTGCTACATAACATGAAAAACAAAATAAAACAGCGATTCAAGAAAAACATGCCCCGACAAGAACGGCAGAGGTTTGGACTTCCGAAGAACTATTCTTTTAAGAAACAAATGTCTCTTAGACACACAACTTAACCTATCTGGAACTCAGATTTCTTTTTCTTTAACTATAGAAAAATGAATAAAAGCCTACAATGTGACTTCCAATTTCATCAGCTCATACTGACACATTAACTCTAGCACTGAAGACAGGAACCAAGGTGTAAGTTTAACACCTGGGCGTATTATTACACACATGCACAAGCAAACTGTTCTGCAGAGCTGTGAAAAAACCCACCACGATCCTCCTTCAGGACCTAAGGCTTAATATTTAACTCTTAACACATCCACCTAAACATTCAAAAGCTGCATATAGCTGTGTCCCCAATTAAACATACTAACAACATTAACTTGTAACTTATCTATTATATGAACATGCACACGTAATTCTATTAAAGTTCTTGTCAGATTCCTCTCTCTGGATAGATTAAGCTGAGCCCTGCTTCCTAGCAACCCCCTGAAAATAAAGACAAATATATGTTAAACTGCCAGCAAAAGCAAAGCTGTAACACAAGAGAAAAAGCTACACAATATTTGCAGCAGCAGCATTCTGGGCTGTTTTGCTGTGTAAAAAGCAAAAGAGAAAATTACTTTTTCTAAACCCAATGAAAAAATAATAAAAATGTAAAAAAAAAAGTCACATTTTAAAGCAGATGAAGATTAATTCTAACCAGGTGTAAGAGGACCCTCTAGAAGAGGAACTGTAGCATACACAATTTCAAAAATATGCTCCTATCGCTCCAGTTTGGAAGAGGACTGAAAAATAAATATGGCTACTTCAGTAAGACTTAAATATACACGGAATTCCAAGATGCTCCCCAGCATGTTTAGTAACATCTAATAATGTCATCTGGAATACCATGCCAAACTTGGGAAGGACAGTATACTAAGAAAAACAAACATCAGTATCTGGCAAAAAAGGTTGGCTGTAATCACAACCTTCCTTCCCGACTGAATAAGGAAGGAAAAAGTTTCCTGAGAGTCAACATTGCACTGAATCAATCTGTTGACAAAAGAGTCATTATAGATGGGGTGGAGTGGGGGGAACAGCCTCAGAAAATAATCAGTTTGAAATGTAGGTACATTTGATTCTTTTAAATCAAGCTCAAAAGCATCTACAAAGCCTCTGGACAAGCATTAGTTCTACCGGATATTGTTTAGAGCATTAAAACAAGCGAACTTTACAGCTCTTCTTTGAAAACACACTGCCAATTACGAGGCTGATCTTTACGGACCTCAACCAAATAAATAAATAATCAAGAAAAAACCCTCAACCTTATTGAATATGCCTAACTTCAGAGACAAATTTTGGAGCCTACTCCTTTCACATCTTCCCACTCACCCTGCTTTCTGTACCACATCAGCAAAGTTGTTTTACTTCACATCTACTCAGGGTCCGGCACAAGCGATACGAGGTCTAAGCCTTACAGCCACACGTGCATATGATTCTCCCCTGCAGCAAATGGGGAAACCCAGTTTGCTTTGAAGTTAAATCAGTACAAAGGAAATTAAGTGGAAATATGAATTATTGTTTCAGCAGGAGCTGAACACCTCTGTTCATGATATGACCTCATTATCTGAATTACAACGAGTTCTAGTGCCCAAGACTCAACAAGGATACTGAAAAAAAAAAAGTGAAGCTAGAGCATATCGGGATTCAAAAACATGCCCCACAGTTAGAGGTTAAAATCAAGAAAAAGCAACCTGAGTAATATGAGTTAGAGGAATGATAAACAAAGGCAAGAAGTTTCAAACCAGTAAAGATATAACAAGCAACAATGGTTCAGTTCCAGTCTAAATTTAGACTATAGAAACAAGGCGCATGTTGAAACAAAGCAATAATAATAATCGGAAAAAACTAATGAAGTGATGATTCTCCTTCACTTTGAGGCTTTAATTTAAAAAGGCGATACAGGAATATGATTTAATTCAAGCAGTATTCAGTGAAGATACTGCACATGCTACTCGAAGCCTAACCAGATGATCCCAACGGCTGTACGTGCGGGCACACGTGCAGAAATCATGATTGTTTGCCCCACACACATTTAATTTCTGACCCCCAAATTTCAGCAGAATGAATGTAATTAAGTCTTTGTGAAGTCACACTGATTGGTCACAGCTGAAGTCCTACAAAATACAACCCATTCACTCTGGGATTTTTTGCCTCCCTCATGTATTGCTTCCTTATGACCTTGTCGGTACTCCTCTGGTCAGAAAAATCTCAAAACTAAAGCAGCACAGCTACACTTCACAGGTAGTTTATCCTCTTCACTCTCGTCAAATACCCAGGAGACTAAAGCCTTGGGACAAGCTACTTTTATTCTAATCTTACAGAAATCATGCTTATAGTCGTTCTTCATCAGTAGAAACAATTTCTACTGCGATGCAGAGAATGGACATTCTGTTGCTTGTTGTGAACAGTCAGCCAATTCCTGTTTATTCCTTTTGTTTGCTTCAAAGAATACCTAGATGTGATACAAGAGCTTTTGAGCCATGCTTGGTTTTTTTTGGATTAGCAGAATACACTGAGGAGACACGATACTACAGCTACACCTATCACTATAGAAGATGGAGCTATCAGGATCTAAACTCAAAATTTGGTATTTTGACTCACATCAAGGTACGAGCACTTCAGAAATTTTATCTGGCACTCCAAAGAGAAAGCACAACTATAACCTTTTGGATTTTGCCTAAAAATTTTAATGCAAAACAAGTATGGTGTAGTGCAATTACTAAGGTTACAGGTCTGCACTAACCATCTAAAACAAATTACTGTCATCTCTAATTGTTCCTGTGGTTAATGGTCTCATGGGAAAACATTCAAAGAACATTGGATCCAAATTATTTTCAAGAAAGAAAATCAATGTAAAAGAAAAGCACACAATCCAGAAAAGACCTTCCAAAAGGAAAATAAACATTGGATTAAACTCCTTGACAGCCAATGCAAGTCCAAGATCAGCCCACTAGTGCATAACTGTCACAAATACCTACGACAGAGAACACCAAAACTAATGAAGCTAACAAATCTCTTGAAAAGCACCATGAGAACCAAAGAAACGAGGTAATTACGCATAATAGAACGTAAAGCTGAGGCACAGGGGAAAGAAGTGAATTTAAGACACTAGCTGAGCAGTCATTGGACTATGTAGTTTAAGATCTTATTTCTGTCAACAGGAACTAGATTCTGTACATGAACTCCCTCCCTCAACACACAAGTCTCTCCCCAGCAAACCACAAAATATAGTAAATTCATTTTCCCTTTTTTTTTTTGAGTTTATTCCAGTTGTTGCCTACTTTTTAATACAGAATTTTGGCATTTGCAATTGCTGCCTACCTGCCAGGCATGTGCTATTTTAACTGAGATCCAGCATATTTCTTTGGCTTCTAAGAGCTAGACACACTCTCTCTCTCTCTTCCCCCTCGAAAAAACAAGTAAGAGAACCTAACTACCTCTACTAGGAACAACACAACCAGGATATACATAATCCTGGCAAAGACACAAAGGAAACAAAGTATGATATGTCTGCACTTCTACTTCCACCCCCCCCCAAGACGCAGGTGTTAACTTGTAACAACACTAGTTATTAAGCTCTTCAAAATACAGCTGTGATTAATAAGACACTTAAATATTTTATTTCAGCACAAATGTAGACTTGAAAATTTCCAGGATGTCCTTACCAGTATTCTGCTCTGCCTCTATTGTTTTCCTAATGGTTGTAAGGAAAAGTCAAACGCCATTTGAAAAAAAAAAAAAAACAACCAACCCAAACCCCAGTAACACCCTGCTAGACCAGCACAGGTTTGTTGTTTTACTACAATCACAGTTATTTGATGTTGCCTTTTTAAGCTTTAGTCATTGTTTAAGAATGTTACAGAAGGATAAATATGCTTAGTATTAGGAACCTGCCTGCTTCCGTCACCTTGCAGCACAACACATTTCTTACAGAGTCTGCAACAAAGAACGTTCTGCAACTACACATGGGTTTACATGGCACATCCTAGAAGTTAACAATCCTGGAATATGTAGAACTAAAAGTAATTGGAGTTGTTAAGGAATGGGAAATAATGGCAATGTATTATGACAATAGAGCCAAACACTGGATTAGAGGGTATCCTGGGGAAAAAAACAAAGAGCAAGACACTCTGGTAGCATTTTCCTCGCTTTTAAATGACAGCACATTGACTTATCTCCACAGCTGTAATTGTACTGTATCCTACCTGTGTCTTCTAAATCAATCTGAACAGGCTGGCAAACTGTGTAAGATCGTCAAGTGTTAAGTTCAAGTCTCCATACCAATTAATACAATAAAAGAAGTTTTGCACGGCCACGGTCAATTAAGATCTGTGTATCAAAATAAAATCTGACTGATACTACTTTTTTTTTGTGCAAAAATCAGTGGCAGTTTTTCCAATATCACAAACCACGAATAACACCTAGATAACAAACCATCACTTCCAAGTTAGATGTGAAAGACTGGAAACATTTTTACTCCTTTCAATCACCACCAAAAGAAAGAGATTGTCCATCTTTTTCAAGGTCCAAATGCAGGTAGATTCATGCAAATCCTCAATTACACACCACTTCTCTTCAGCTGTATTTAAAGAACCAGAACCATTCCACAGGACAGTAACGACTACCTGACATCTCTTCAAGACAGCAGCAGCAACCACCACCATGTAGTCAGAGCAAGGATTTAGAATCTTCTAGTTTGTCTTACTTTAAAGACTGTTACCAACTTTGGAAATTCTACTTCCACTTTAAAGAATTTGATGGTCAAGATGTGGTGACCATAGCTCTGCAACCTGAAATGGTATTTAATATCCACATGATTTTGAAAATAACTGTATCCAGAACCAAAAAAGTAAAACAAGCACACTATATACGAGAGGACTGTCCAAAGGGGTGACACTGTCCTCATTCTAACCTAGTTCAGCTGTGTCATTTGCATTGCCGTAGCCATCCAAAGACAGAAATCAAGACCCAGTTACTGAGTGTTGTACAGGCGCACAGAAAAACGCAAACACTGTTCCAAAAGACTTGTAATCCAGGCTAGGCTTCCAGGCACTCATTGCAGGCAGACTTCTCTGCATATAGAACAACCTTTAGTAAGGGCTGAGGACTTCCTTTCAGCATCCCATCCAAAGTTAGTTGCATTTGTGCATAAGCTGATTTTAATGTGACTACTAAAGGTGATAGGTTCTCCTACAGTGAAAAAATAAATAAAAAACCCAAGTAGCGAAGATGCAGAAGCCCAGCCTACCACCGGCAGCAACAGTAAAACGTGGCACTGTGTAGCCTGGTTTTATTTATTTTGTATGTGGACACCTCATAGATGTGTATTTGTACAAGGAACATAGGTGCACCTCACACATTTCAGATTACCGAAGATTGTCCTGTTGTAAAACAGAAATAATAGGAAAAACAACACAAATTACAGTAATTGACAAAAGTTATACTGGCTAGTGATTAGTACAGTAGAAACATTATTTTGAGGACAGGTACTTCGCACGCTTATTATCATCTGCCCAACAAGACCACGTACCAACGTACGCAAGCCAAACAAACAGATTAGAAAGTCTCTCTAGAAGTGAGAGACACTGCTGGGTTTTTTTTTTCATTATGGAACAACTCCATGTGAATCTGATTCAATGCAACCACTGAAGAGTGCTAATAAAAGGATTAGATGAGCTTAATAGATCGTTAACTTCTTCAGATGATTTTTTTAAAAAATGTGGGAATAATATATATTTGGATATCTCTATTTATATTTGGATATCTCTATTATTAGAAGGAGGTTTTGTTTTTAGGCTTTAAAAAAAGCCACAGAGTACCATCCTTTCATCTGAGTGAACATCACAACAGGCAATGCCAAGAAAGTTTATTTGTCAATGATCAAACCTACTAGCAGTTAAAAATAAACCCCAAAATATTCTTCCACCTTGTTAGTTCCATCATCTTTAGTCTTTATCTGACAATTGCCATGTGTCAACCACATCGTTATCTGTGAGCGTGCTCACATGTGGTAGAAAGGGGTTTCCACATTTCCCAACACACACGCAGACAAGTAACAGCTAGTATACAAAAAACATACATGCCTGCTTCAACGCTGTAGAAACAATTTCCCTGCCTCCAGCAAAGATCAGCCTTCCTTATAAATACTATTACTCTCTATATAGGTGATGGGCCACTACCCGGGGTTCATAAAGATTCATCTAAAGACTTACTTCATTTAGCACATCCTAGATTTTTAGAAATTTACTGGCAGAGGAAAGAAGGGTTATCCCCCATCTTAGCTTTTTTTACATATCGTTTCTCTCCTGAGGAGTGCTGACTTCCAGCAGTTCCTGTACATGGATGAAATGCCAATTTAGCGGACAATAGAATTTAATGGACCATCTCAGTGTACCTTTTACTCTAACTCGGGATATTTTAGAGGCAGCTGAATGAGAAACAGCCCTTTCATGAAAGAATGATTTAAGGCTAATAAACTACATCATTAAATGAGTCTCAATTCTTTTCATCTGGTTCCTACCAGATCATTAAAGAAGGTACAAGAGCACGGCAAACTCCGCTCCTTCTAGCGCTGACATCACCTTCTCCAACACATTAAAAAAAAAACCGGAAAAGGAAAAAAAACGTATCCCCACACACACAGCTCGGGCTCATCCTGCCCCTACCCCTTCCCGGTCTCCAAAGGCGGGGAGGCCCCTTCCCGCCCCAGGCCCTCGACCCACGGCCCCCAAGCAGGCCCCTTCTCCGTGTGCTCGCAACGGGGCTCCCCCAGCCGCCCTCCCCGCCGTTCCGGGGCGCTTCGCGTGGGCCAGGCGCCCACGAGTGGAGGGGGGTGGGGGGGAAGCCGCAGGCCCCCGGCCCGGCCCCGGCCTCCCCCCGGAGCCTCCCCTCTTTCAGCGGCAGCCCAGGCGGCCCCACACAGGCCCTCGCTCCCCCAGCCCGCCCTTCGGGCCCAGCGGCGCCGGCGGAGGGGCGAGGCCCTGCGCCCCCTCACCTCCCAGCCCCCCGGGGAGAGGCCTGGGGCAGGCCGGGAGCGGACCTTCCCTCCCGCCTCCTCCCCCGGCCCGCTTCTCCTTCCACCTCCCCCGGGGCC
>VZSC01007199.1:174462-204952 GCA_013398225.1 Steatornis caripensis | reverse complement strand
GAGCCTCCCCCTCCACCCCCCCATGGAGGGGCCGTACTCGCTGGGGGTGAGCGTGTACTCCGACCAGGGCGGCAGGAAATACATGGAGGACGTGACCCAGATCGTGGTGGAGCCCGAGCCGCCGGCCGAGGCGGAGCGCGGCCCCCCGCACAAAGGCGGAGCGGCGCCCGGAGGCCCGCGCGTCGCCGAGCCCCTCGCCGAGAGCGGCCGGCGGAGGGGGGGGAGCCCGCGGGCGCCGGAGGAGGGAGCGCTGCCGCCCGGCCCCGGCTGGTGCCCGCGCCGCTCCGTGGCCTTCTTCGCCGTGTGCGACGGGCACGGCGGCCGGGAGGCGGCCCAGTTCGCCCGGGAGAACCTGTGGGGCTTCATCAAGAAGCAGAAGGGCTTCGGCTCGGCGGAGCCGGCCGAGGTGTGCGCGGCCCTGCGCAAGGGCTTCATCGCTTGCCACCGGGCCATGTGGAAAAAACTGCGTAAGTCCCAGGCGACTGGCGCCTTCCAGCCGCCCCCGGTCCCCGCCGCCTCGGTCCCCGCCGGCGGAGCGGTTAACGCTGCCGGCCCGCGGCCTTTCCGCCCGGCCGCGCCTCTCCGTGCGGTTCCTCTTCTCCTTTCTGCAGGGCCCTGCGGTGAGGGCTCGGGGGGGCAGCGAACCCCCCTGCCCACGCCGACATCGCCCCGAGACGCCGGTCGCTCCCTTTCCCCAACGCTGGTGTCCCCTGAGCGCGGGACGTCCCGTTTTCGGCCGCCTTTTTTGTACCACCACCCCCCCACCCCGCCCGCGCGCTATTGTGAGTTGCGCGCTTGAAAGCCTCCCTCCATCTCTGCTTGGGAGCAGGGCACCCTCCGCATCCGTGCGCAGGGAACGGGGAGGAGAGGAAAACGCGGGTTGTGCCTTGAGATGTTGAATCGGGTAATTCGGGGAAACAAGCAAAACTGGAGAGCAAACTGCGGGAGAAAAGGTGCAACTGGAGTGTGAGGACACATTGTAGGACGGGCGTGCTACGTCGCTGAAGACGGTGTGATTATAGAGCCGCAGTTTGTTTTCAAGGTGGTGCAAGTCAGATCTCCAAATTCGATTTATTGGGAGGTCTCTTCATCTTGTTGCCTTTGAAATTGCCTGGAACCCCTCCCTTAGATTTCCCTTGTCCAGAGTATCGTGAAAAGGGGGGAAAAATTGATTTTAGCAACGTGAAATGGGCTGGGACAGTGGACGTTTCCCTAGCTATGGCTTGGTTTTATCTGTTTCTGTCGAGTCCTGATGAAAGGATTAAAAATGTGGCTGTTTCATAAAGGATAATCACTCACTCATTTTATCATTTGAGCATCAGGGAATGTGCGGCATACCTGACAAAAGAGAAAACACGCTTAGTATCCTGAAAATGATATAGATTGGTTGCTTAACTGCAGTAGGATAGAAGTTGGAGTCCTAAATATTACGGGTAAAGGAGAGGAGAGTGACAAGGAAGGTGACAGGAATCGTTCTTGTATTCTTCACTGAGATCTAGAGAGGCTGCAGAACTGAGTTTTGGAAAGGGATTTCTTTCCTTTTTTTTTTTTTCTTGGTAAGGTGAAGGTTATGGCTTAGAGTGTAGTTTCTGTTTATATATAGTGTGTATTGTGTATGTGTTTACATATTCGAGCCCTAGAAAGAGAAAATACAAGAGCAGTGAACAGCATATGAACACAGGCAGGAGTGGAACACGGTAAAATTGGATCAAAACCAGACAGTGATACTGACAGTTGGGCTTAGGAGGCAAACATCAAAAGCACCGTGGGGTTTCAATTAAGTGATTCATGGGCAGCGGGGACTGCATTGTCAAAACAGTTTCATTTTCCTTTTCTTTTTCTTGAATAGCAAAATAGAGAAGTTGTGCAAATGTCAGATACTTGAAAAGATAAAGAGGAAGGAATAGTAAGGTTGAGAGCGCACTGATACCAGACAGAAAAGAAAGGGCGTGAATTCTAGAAGCACCAGAACTTGACCACAGCCTGGATGCTGGGGAAAGAGTGGTGAGTGACACATGACCTCCTGGGCTGCAGACCTGCGTGATAAGGAGAAAGATGTGTGAATAGGGGCAGATGGTGTGGGAGAGAAGCCTAAAGAGTTCAGTTGTCTGGTTGTAGTATTCTTGATCTGTTATTTGCCAATGTGACTACGTGTGAATGCAAACCGTGGAGAGGTGGAGTGGAGTGACAGAATGCAGGAAACACTATTTTAGTAATGAGTGTTTAGCAAATAGTGCTTGGGTTGTGGAACCAATTTAAATTGTGAGAAACAACATAACTCTGGCTGTGAGCATTTGATGACAGCTTTAGGTAGGCTCTATAGTAAACTTCTACGTAGCATGTTTGGTCTTACTGATTTCTGCTGCATGTGCCAACAGCTAGAGTTTTATGGGACAAAAGCGTTACTATATCTAGTTTATAACTTCTCATGCTACGTTATGGAGTCCCAGTGCAAATTCTACTTATAGTAAATAATTTTCCATATAATCATATGTGGAGCAGATCTTGAGCTGCGTACTGATGACTCTGTGGACATGAAAGGGAGACTGGGTGTTTTGGTATCTTGAAATGGGGGCGGGAGAATGGTTTGGGTTTTGGATGCGAAGGATGGAGTCTTTATTGCTTCCATTTGATGGCCATTGGAAAGAGAAGCTCATACTCGGCTGCTCTGTTAGTTCTCGGAAGCTGTGGGGTGATCCCAGTGGCCGTGTCCAGTGGTAGACAGGAAACATGTTGATGATGAGAGTACCAGAAAAGTTAAAACAGAAAAATACCCCTTTGTCATTGCTGATAATTTTGGGGTTAATGATGCGATAATAAAATTGTCTGTATGCTGAAGAGCTTCTGGAGTAAAAGTTCACATTTGAAGCGCGTTTCTACAACGGGCAGTGGTAAGACAGGTGTTTACTAGAAGCACACGCAGGAGGTCCCAATTTTTGCTGTGACTTTACTGAGGATTGCGTAGGTTTGTGCTTGTTTGGTAATTCATTATTTGTATAGCCAAGAGCTTGTTTTTCAACGTTGTATTTAGCTTGATACTATTAAAAACATTTTTCAGCATTACGAGTTGCAACTTAGAGTTGCATACTTCTGCTTTGGTTATAGCTCTTCCCCTTAAAAGTAATTAAAGCAGTAAAAGTCAAGTAATATTTTAATCTCTTGTGTCATAACCAGTTTTTTGTAATTTTCACTGCAAAGTCATAATTTCAGGATTATTCTTAGAAACGTTTAAGAGTTTATGTACGTATTCTTACCTGAAAACGACCTAGACCATTTGAAGCAATGCAGATTTTCAGGATAATGTAGGATTTTTAGGGTCCGTATGGCTATATTGGAAGTTCGCATAGCGTTTATTTTTAGAGAGTTTAGTAAGAATTTTAGGATCAAACTAATTTGAAATGAGGTGTTTTAGTTTGGCTTGTGTATATAAAACAGTGAAATAAAAATGAAGTGTATTCTTTAGCAGTTTTTTAGTCCCAGAATAATTCTGGATCATTCTCAAAAATAAACACTAGCAGAACTTCCACAAACGCATTTTGGAGCAGGCTGTGTGTTTCAGGTCACGCACCAACCACCATAAATGAATTTGTTTTTTAGACTGTGCCAGAGCATTTTTTTTTCTGTTGCAGATGTGGTATCCAGGTGTAGGATCCATATTTTGGTGTAACAGCTACGCTGTTTGGGATGGGCTGTTTGTTTTACACCAATTCCTACCCCTCTCTCCAGTCCCTCTGCCAGAAGAAGGGTGAAAAAAAAAGTAAGAAGCAATTGCAAGTTGTGTACAAACAACTTACAGTACCGGAAAGCTGCATGGATTTGTGTCTTGAAACCATCTACTGTTGTAAGGAACAAACTAGGTTATAAATACGATAGCTTCAGATCTCTTGAACACTTAACACGTGTTCTTTTTTTTTCTTTATTCTTTTTTATTTTTTTTTTCCCCCTAGGAAGAGTGGGAAGCACATCTGTTGAACTGTGAACTGTGGTATTTTGCGGGCAGGGATTGTGAGAGTCTGTAACAGGCAGCGTTGTTGGTGCGCTGCGAGATGCAGATGTGGGTTTACCTCCTACTCTCCTTTCACATCAGCTGGGTCCATGTCTGTGCTGCACTGTTTCACAAACGATGTTGTTTTCAGATCTAAAGCCCACTGGCTTAGACACAGTCGTGTCTGCCCTGGAATGTGTTGATGTTCATAGTACATAGCTTAATAATTCATGACAATAAATACAGATTTAGGGTTCCAGGCCCACCAGGAAACTTTGGCTAACTATTTTCCCAGAGGGCTACCTAGAGGTATTTCTCAGTTGCTAAAGCTGTAGAAGTGGTATGTCATCCATGGATGTTTCGGGTATCTCTTTGGAGTGTGAATTGTGTTTTGAGAGCTTCGTTGTAATTTCACAATTTCTTTTAATCTGTCAGCTTCTTGTGGTGTGAAAAATGGGCAGTAATTTTCTCTGAATTTACTGAAGTTCTAAACTCAAAAGTGGATGTCATTTAATATTGTTACTTTGAAGGGGTGATGCTAATGCCAGTTGTGTGCTTAAGAAAACGTTTGTGTTTCTATTGAAGTTGGCGTGGCCAGGTAGGGAAAGAAACGTTATGTGTGTATTGAAATAAGAATGGTAACTGGAGTTAATGCTTCTACTAAAGGAAGAGTTTAATGTGCTGTTACTCTTAACTGTTAGTTAGTATATATTCTCAGTTAATTTGTTACAGGAGAAAATGCCTTTTGAGCATACTGGATCGTTTGGACTGTTGTAGTATCTTAGAAATATAGTTCTTTTTTTTTTAAGCCAGTATTTTGTCTTGTATCTTGCATCTAAATATGAGAAATAGAACAAGCTAACAAGAATAGGCTTTAAAAGTAGCGTTTGGTGAGTTTTACTGGGTCATGGTGGTACGTTAGAAAAGAATTCAGCAAGGAAGATAACTTTCTTTAACGGTAGTCCTGTATGTGTTTGTTTTTAGGGGCTCGATATAGTTTGCACTACATTTTTTTTGTATTTTTAAGTGAATAAAGGGAAAGAAAACATGGCACTAAGTCAAATTTAATGAGGCAAATCACTTTATACTTCCCGTCCTAGGGCAGCAGGTGAAAATTTCAATTTGCCGGCTGATGTGCCAGCTACAAAATCAGTTGAGTTTACAGACTCAAAAGTTACAAAACTGAGGAAACAGTGGTGCTTTTCAAGTAGAGAGAAAAATTGTTTTAGAAGGATTGATAAAAATATGCTCCTCATGTGGAGGAGTCGAGTAAGCAAGTTCGATTTTAATACTTGAGCTCAGCAGGAAACTCAGAAGTTTTGATGCTTTTGTTAATTTCCAATGAGGCTCAATCTCTGAAGAAAGGAATATGTTATGCTATATATCGTATTTGTTTCTCAACGGGAGCAAGGCATAAACTAAAATCCCTTGGTGAATGGTAGATATAAGTTCTGGTTCTGTTGGAGCCTAAAACCTGAGGCTGCTGTATCATTCTTTTTCTCATAAGTGGGTGATCTCATTCCCTGTGCTCTTTGTTCCCATAAGGATTGATTTGACTCTGTAATATATTTTACCTCTGTTGAGGGGTTGTTACGCTGACAGAAACTTGTTAGTTGCAGCTTGTTTTCTGTTAAGTGCATGGTTGAAGTCCTCATTACCACTTGACTTCCTCCCTCATTTGCGTTCCATTTGGAACGCGTGTTAGTTTTAATATCCACAGTTAAAATTGCCAGAGTACTTCCAGTAAGCTGATTGAATGTTTGCGATCTTGAAATAAAGCTACTTCTAGGGAGAAAGTGTGTTCTAGTATTTAGAACACAAAGCTAGATCTCCATGTTAGAACTTAAATGTTTAAATTATGCCAGGTATCTTCACAGTTAACAATGAAGAAATGCACCTTTTATCATCAGACTGTCTATATAATTCTGCTTCTCCTTCAGCATGTCTTCTCTTTCTTGCCTCAGGCATCTGAACATCGTTCAGTGGCGCTAGAACTTACTAAGTTCCTAATCTTTTGCCTCTACTTAAAACTTTTGAAGTTTAAAATATGTTTTTTTTTCACAGCGGGGAAGGCCTAATTGTGTTTTGTGTGTGTGTGTTTTTTTTTCTTGTGTGTTTGTTGTGCCATAGGAAAATAAATAGTATAGTGCTTTGGCAGTCTGGCTTGGGTGTTTCCTGCAAACAGAATGTGTATCACTGTGGAATTTTTATGCTGTACTGTGTGAGCGTGACTTGTGCAGAAGATAGAATGTGACAAGGAGATGAGTCTCCCTTCTGAGTTTGTCTGAAGACATGAGTGGGCAGTGAAGAAGAAACATGAGGTTGCTGTTGACAGTTGAAATCAACCCATAGCTGGCAACTTGAATTCTGTTTTCTGAGGGTGCTGAAGTAGGGACGAGGACTGGTATGGCTAATCTTTCTTAATTGGGACGTTGTCTCAATCATTTTCTGGAGTTTTGGAAGAAGATGAACTTGGATGTGTAGACACAAAAATAGACAAGAAAAGAAAATGCATTAAAGAGAGATTTGGGTTGGACATGAATGGGGAGAGTAGCGTAGTAGGAACTGAACGTAAGTGTTTTAGGGCAGAGCAGTTGAGAAAGAAGATTTCCCTAACCATGTCTAGTTCACGCTAGTGTAGGTATTTTATTATTCTGAATTCAAGGGATACCTTCCGCAGAAGATTTGGTGTTGGATTATGGATCGCATACTTAAATAGTCTGCGTTATTCAGTCCTCCAAAAGGAAATATGAATAAAACAGTCGAGATGTTATTCAGCTTAACGTTGTTCAGCATATAGAAGTAAAATAGCATTTTCTTTCCTTCCGAGGGGATTGGGAATGTCCAGAAGATCTGACTGCCAGTCGAATGTCCTGACAAAACAACCTCATTTGTAACATTTCTACCTCTTCAGCCAGGGAAGTGAACAGTAGATCTTGACGAAATGCTTGATCAATCCTGTTCGACGGTCGAGGAGCACATCTTCCTCCATAGTCTTCTAGTGACGCTTGAACTGTTAAACCTGAGAAGATAGTATTTAGAATCCTATCTTGGTGCTCTGACACTGGGTTTATGTATCCATGTGTTAATTTAAGCTGTAGCTAGGGGAGTGATGTTGTGAAAGTGGAGAGAACCTGAGGGCACTGGTTTGCCTGGCCGTACTATAGTCAAGTACACTCTGTATTGCAACATTACACAAGCCTCTGATGCACGCTTCATCTTGATCTTCAACACGTTACCAGTTCCACAGAATTACAAAGAAAGGTAGTTTTATTTGCTTTTTTCTCATTGCAGCAGAGTGGCCAAAGACCATGACAGGTCTCCCAAGCACATCGGGAACTACTGCCAGTGTGGTAATTATCCGTGGGTCAAAGATGTACGTTGCTCATGTTGGCGATTCAGGAGTGGTGCTCGGAGTCCAGGATGACCCCAAAGATGACTTTGTGAGAGCTGTGGAGGTGACACAGGACCACAAGCCGGAACTTCCCAAAGAAAGGGAGAGAATTGAAGGCCTTGGGGGCAGGTAACTGTGCTTTTTGCTTCAGATTTGATCTCTGGGTGCTATTTGTGTCTTTCTGACTGAAATAGGCTCAAGCTTGCTTGTTTTACGGTGGGGGGGTGAATCTCATAGGCTATTTATATTCCTTTGCTATCTATGCTCTGTTTTTTTTCTAACTTGTTGGGGAATAAATGGCAGTGATGCATTGTTATTACACTGTTGTGCTTTTTGCTAGTGGTTTATGGTATAAACAAAACTTTTAATTTCCTGGTGGATTCTCATGCAGCTGAGTTGTGGTTACAGTTCTAAATGTTCACTGAAAACTTTGCAAGTGGGAATACTGGTATTTGACCTATTTTTCATGAAAATCTGAGGGGGGGGAAAAAATTGTCTTTCCATATAGATAATGATACGAGCTCTGGAATATCTGTTTTATCAAATGGTGGAAACACAGCAGTTCTGACACAAAATACTCTACAGTTTCTCAAGTGTTCTGCGTTGTTCCTGAGATGACAATGGCAGCTGTTGAGTAGGCTCTTCAAAGCTTCTGTTTAAGGAACATTAAAAAAGAAATCTTAGATTTGAAACAAGATACTGGTTTTGCTGTGTTTAAATACACGGTTACTATGTTAGAATACTGTGTTTTAACGCGTATCTCTACATTAGTAATTTCTTCACTGTCGGGAGCTGGCAGATGTTAAACGTCTCTGAGTTGTGGTTGATGTGTGTTCCCTGTGACTGAGGAGGAAAGCAGGCAGGTTTGTCAGATGGCACTAATGTTTTGAGACAAACCTCAGGGCTTGCGCTTGGCGTAGCTTCACAGGAGCTCTCTGTTCTTTCGTTCTGCAGTACCGCACCAGATGGATGGGCACAGTTTCCTCCCCTTAGCAGTTCAGAGGCAGAGATGACTGAAGGTTTTCCTGTTGACATCATTCATACGAGAACCCTGTTGGCTCATTAACCTTCAGATATCTGTGTATCTAGCAGGTGGAAGTTGATCAGTTAGCCGTATTAGGGGTGGTAGCTTTTCAGAAAGGGTAACTTGCAGTTTTGCTAGGTTAGTGCTTGTAAATGCGAGGTTTCCAAGTTGTGTATCTGGGAGACTGAAAGTCTCTGAACTTCAAAGAAGCATACCCTGGAACTTTGTATGGGCAGAAATGGTTAAAAAATATTTTTAAAATAAAAACTTTATTTTTACTGGTGCTCCTTCTGTTTTTCCCAGGCTGGCTGTTGCAGGCTGTTGTGAGGCGAATGGTAGGAGTGAGGTGAACCTACGCAGCTATGCTTATTAATGTCTTCTCTTTTGTGAGAGTAAATTGGGAAAAGTTAATGGAGAGCATAATTGAATCTTCCATTAAAAATGGTATTTTCCTAGTAACAGTCTTTGAGAGTGGGATGAGGTGGTCTTTCAGATAATGACTGAAGCTAGCTTTGTGTGGCCATTAGTTGTACAAATGGGTGCAATTGACTTTTGGGATGTAGTGTTTGTGACTTTGCAGCCCTGTGCATGCGAAAGGATAGAGCTAAACATGCCCTTGTTGTTAAGGCCTTTGAAGTCTCAGGAAGTGCATCTTGAATAGCTTCAGTATGAGGAATCTTAAGGCTGTTCCAGAGCTTCTCAGTTTCTAATTACCAATGGCTGTTCCTTGGATAAAAGCTAGCTTTTTTAAGCATCTAGTTTTTAACTTGGTTGGAACCAAGCTTTGCTAGTTCCTTGTTGCGTTACCTTGTTTTCCTTGATGGCTCATACTCTCTCTGTTTTTCTTCCCTGCCTCCCATGTCCGTTAACAGCTGCCCCGTTTACTTGCTCTGTAGCTTCTCCTTTGACCCTTCTAATGCCATCTGTGAGAACTAAATCCAATGCTCAATGCCTTAGAGCAGGTGTTAACATTCAAATGTAGAACTGTTTCTTCTTATCTCCTGCTTTCAGCGGACGGCAACTATGAACAATTTGTCTTTTATTTCTACCTCATGTTTGGTGCACCATTAAGGAAATTCCTACAGAAGGCTGCTCCTTTCTCTTTTCGTTTTTTTCAGCTATGCTGTGTTGCTCTTTACTGCCAAACTTTGGCAGATGGAGAAAACTGAAGGAGAAACTACATGATATTTCCACCCGAATGAGTTGATGTTGATGGTCCTCATCTGAGGAAAGCAAATTCAGTTCTGCCTTTTCTTTGACAGATTAAAAAGATACTCTCACATCTGGTTGTTGCAGCCAGCCAGAATTTCTTCCAGGTCTTAATTCCCCTGCTTTTTCTTTTCCTCTGCCCTTCATCTCTCACTTTTCCCTTTGGCTTAATATGGAATGAAACTATTTAAGCGATACCGTGTGTTTTGAAATACTTAATTGTGCTGTGGACTTCCCTGGGGGTGCTGTCATTATTGACTCCATATTCGCATATTTTTGTGTCATTGAAACTAACTTTCATGCTTTTATTTCCATTCCTTTTAACTCCTGCCTCTTTCTGACTGTTTTAGTGTGATCAACAAGTCTGGCGTGAATCGTGTCGTTTGGAAGAGACCTCGTCTGACTCACAATGGCCCTGTGCGCCGCAGCACAGTCATTGACCAAATTCCGTTCCTGGCAGTTGCAAGGGCGCTTGGTAAGTTGTGCCCATGTTTGGAAAGTGAGACACCACTGCATACAGGCCACCAGGGCTGAATTATACCCTGTTTTGCCAAAACATACAGTTTAGAGGGATTTACTTTCTTGCCTTGTGCCTTTATAAAGTATTCTTAATAAAATATGGATTTCATTTTTCAAATAAAGCTGTAAAAGGTGTCATTGGTGAGTGAAGGACTTGCCCTACAACATGCGGGATTTTCAGTGTCGGTCTTACAACGATGGTACTTCATTTCTGTTGCAAATGAAAACGTACGAAGCAGTCCGTGTCTCCAAAACAGAGAGCACATTTGTCTTTTTCTTACTGAAATAATACACCCGTAATAGTTGACTAGGTGATGGTAAGAGTAGGTTTTGCTGCGTAGCGTGTGAATTACTTTGGTCTTCCTTTTGTGCTGAATCTCTTTCTTTCAAGACAGCATAGAATTAACAAAGGGATGAAAGTCAAGTCTGTATTATCTATAACTTGCCTTTGTGAGAGTATTGGTAATGGGAATCTACCTGTGAGGAACACCTTGTTCAGAGGACAAAAAGGCATATTACAGTACCTAGCAAACTTATTATTGAATGGTTTTTGGGAAGTACCTCATAACTTAATCTTTGGATACCTCTTGCCCATCAGTGTTAGTGTTTTCTGGTGAGATGTTTTTCCTTGAATTTAATTGCAGAATTCTGATATTCTGCAGTTCATTTTGTTTCCTTCCTTCCTCCCTTTGCCCCAGTGAAGAATTCTCTATCCAGATATACCCAATATAGGTTTGATTTTATGGAAATGTGTTGTCATATTTTTACCTGTGAAAACTGTCCTGTGACTTAATTTCTTCTTGGCAGGCTTGACGGTTACGTGATATTGTTGTTGGTGTTCCTAGATGAGCTGGCAGTGTGTCACGGGGACAGTCTGTTCCTGGGACCGTAGTCGTCTTGATAATTGCATAGCATTACTGTGTCTTATTTCAAAGGCAGTGGTATCGGTTTCACATGGATTTGTGCAGTGTTAAGAAGAATTTTGCAGTGATAACTAACATTGTAAAAGATAGCTGTATATCAAGGAAGGAGTGACAGGTGGCTAGGTGGCTGAATGGTGATCTTTTAATAAAAATAAAATTAAATTTATGGACATTTTTGTCTGTATCTTACAAGTCTTTATTACGTGTTGTATTTTAGGCAAGATAGACGCTTATTTTATGGTTAGTAACACTGACTCGAGTTTGAGGAATCCTTGAGAGTTAGTAGGTGACTAGCAAACAGAAAAAAACCCACTGAGCAACATAATGACTCTTCTGCCTTTTTCTGCAGAAGGGTACACGTTCCTCATAGGTTACAAAAAGTGGATGCTTAATTTTGATGAGTCTTTCATTCCTATGATTGCGAGTTTGTTGTTTGTCTAAATAGCTCGATGACTTTTAGTCTGATTCCTCTCAGCAAGTTGAACAAAAGGATTTGGCTGGGTTTTGTGTGCAGATGGGAATTCAAGGAATGGTGCATCTGTTAGCCCCGTATTGCATTCTTTCCCATTACATGGCTGAAGAGGATTATTGGAGAGTTTTGGGTCCAAGAAAGGAGAACTCTTAACAGTTCTTGGTTTCAAAAGGTAGCACATTAGAAAGCTTGAAAGAGAGCTTTGGCATCTTCAAATCATGGAGAAACAGATTTACAGTGTGGCGGTGTTTGCCTGCTCAAGCAGCCTCTGTAGCCTCTTGACATCCTGTTGGAGGAGGTACGACAAACCTGGGAAAAGGAACACAGCTGCTTTGCGCTGTAGGACCCAGATGGTGCACAGACGCTCACAGTTTGGAAACAGGATTTACCTTCTTTCTGAGGCAAGCATGCCCCTTACGCTGCTTACAAAAAAACTAAAGCCGTTTGCGTTCGTGCTATCGAGGCCTGCTTGACCTCTTGGCTGGCGCCCAGATTGCTACCCTGGTTGGCACAGCACGGCTGCCTTGGAGCCCCTCCAAGCGGAGTAATAACTGTCAGTGTTGACATATACTGGTTACCAATACTCCAGTCGATCCCACTAAGATCTAGCACAGTGATTCTTTTTGTCAAGTCCAAACTTGGTTGTTATTCTTGATAGAAATCCGATATAGATCCCAGGCTGGACAATAGTTGGACAATAATTTTTAGTAGGAGAGCAAGAGTCTCTCCGCACTCTGCACTGTGGAGAGAAGCCTGGAGTCGTGAATTTACTATCTTTAAAGGAGAAATTTAGAATATAGGGGTTTGGTGGGGTTTTTTTAAAGTTTGTCTTTCTCTTACAAAACTTTAAAATATGTTGATGTAGTGTCATCCCTCATCCAGTCCTTAAGTCTAGCATTCATTGGTCAAATATTTGGACAGGAGAAGGAATACTGGTGCAACGGAAGTCCTCCTGGCCAGATTAATTCTGTTGACATTCCCTTTGCTGTTCTGATTGTCTACGGTGTCTTTCTGCCCTAAAATAAGCATTTGTGATATGTACTTTTTATTACCACTGCTGCTCACAACAGTAGTGGCTACATTTAAGTAATGTTTAATTAATATCAGCAATATTTAGGCTTCATACTGTCTGCGTGAAGTATCTATGTGCTGCTTTTACTGTATACAGATTTTCAGTCTTCTAATGAAGTATTTTAAACTGTAGCAGAGTATTCTGCATTTTAAGCATAGCTACTTCTGCTAACCTTTTCTGGGCAATGAAAACATCTTTTTTTATACCAATGTGCCTTGTAATAGATGCTTACAAATCCTGTGCAGTCTCAGAATTGTTCACCTCAGGACTTGCTACCCATTCTGATCAGAAGAGCATTTTGTTTCATTACAGTGTAATCATTTGAGTAGTTTCCCGGCACCCATAATTTTGTAGTAACTTTTCCCATTTTACATGCCTGTCCCTAAACAGGTGTGCCATACAGGAGATGCTCAGGGGCAGCAAGCCATCATACAACTTGTTTGTGTGTTTCAAGGAGTCTGTGCATGTCATTGCATCATGTGTTAATTACGGTCTCCCTATGGAGACAGTAACTCCATGTGGCACTCCGGAAGGTATTGTAGACTCCCATGAGCATGCTTACATGTGCATGTCTTGGGGAAAGGATGCTGAGAGGGAAAATCACCTGCTCTGTGTATCTATAACATAACAGCCAGACACACGCTAGCAGAAAAGTTACATTTCAGCTATAAAATCTGTCTAAATATGTTAACTTATACCCATTTCTGGGATGATAAGCACAAGACTGTAAGCGTACAAGATGTCTGTTTTGTTCCCATGTGTTGAACCCATTGTGGAAAAATTGAACAAAGAGTTCTGATCTTTGGAAACCAATTTTGAAGTAAAATCTGGCCATGTGTGTAACTTTCAAAGATGATATACAAAGTAGGGGAAGAATAGAAAAGCTACAGTCTGAGCTCTGAAAATCTTATGGTATAACTTGAAACAAGAACAGAATGTAGAATGAGTAGACAAACGGTGTGATTAATCACTGAGGTTTGTGGGTCAACTGTAAGTGTAATTTAGATTCATTGTAGTTTTCTTAAGTTGCCATTTAAGTTCATATCCCCAGCTGTTCCCCAGCTGGATCAAGTTGACTGGTAATGCGTGGTGTGATGGCAGAAATGGGTCTTGATTGTTTTTTAAATCATAGAGGGTCTCTCCTGTTGGTAAATTAGTTCAGGTCTAAATCTAGTAAATCTTGTATGGATTTTTTTCCTCTTCCTTCTCCCCTTTTCTTGGGAGCCAGTAGAGAGCCAAGAGCTGCAGCTGTCAAAAGGGTTATGTAGTGAGAGGTTGCCTTGCAGTGTTGTAGCTGTTTGGTGTGTGGTGTTTTGTGTTTTTTAATTAATGAATGATGAAACATGAAGCAAGAACCTATTAGTTAAACCACTCATTCGTGTGGCAATATGAAGTATCTTTTCCCTGTTTTTTTTATGTAGAAATACAATACTCACCCCCATAGTTTAGGTGGAGCGACCTCCACCGTAGAGGTTTGATTTTTTTCATAAGATCATGAATTTCCTGCTGACCCCTAAAAAGTCATATACCGGAACAGTGAACGCTCAGTGTATAGCTGCTACAAGAATGTTGGCTCTGACTAATATGGAAGCTGTTTTCCAGGGCAACTTACTGGATGCCAGTGTGAAGCTCTCTGAACATGCATGCTGTGAAACCCTAAAGAGGAGAGTATGGCTTACCTCGAATGATCTACGTAGATTCCTCTATAAGGGTTCACGTTTTTTACACACATTTAACTTTTATTAACAAAAAAAAGTCACCAAATAAAAGGGGTTCAGTTGCTACACAGTGTCTGCTGCTTAGTTCTTCCTGCTGCTTTGTAGGCCTCGCCATGGAGATCAGTCACATTAAATTACATAGGCTAGTAAGTTTTAAGTACTGCACAGTATTTTCCAGGTTGCATTGATAATTGCTTTTTTAGTTTATCTGTATAAAACCACACAAACTTGAAGTGCATTTGGGATTCTAGTCTTGTCATAGGGACGTCTTGCTCTAGTTTGTATAATTTTCTTGCCCCCCAAGACAAAATATATATATGTATGCCTGTACAAAATGCAGAGTGTACGCTTTACTTTGTGGATCTGTGTGTTATACAGATTGTGTGCAGGCATATGTGGATCCACGTAGCTCAAATGAGAAAGTTTGGGGCTCACCTGCCCTGCTGCTTTGGCAGACTGGAGGTCTCTCTGCATGCCTCTTCAGCTCTCTATTCTTTGGCAATGTAGAAAAGCAATAATAAAACTTTTCCCCTAAAGGGAGAACTTCATCCAGGTTTGGTCAGTGCATTCTTCTGTTTTACCCCTTGTCTTCAGCTAAGCAAATGCTGTCTAGGATTGGCTTTTGAAGCTTGGAATTCCACCTTAGTGTTCGTTTGAAGGGTTTAAATCAAGGCCAGAAATTGTGAGTAGCTTTCTGCATGCCATGCTAGCTCTTCACCACTACTTTTGCATAGTAGTTCTTGCAAGCTTTTCTCGTGCAGTGTGCTCTGGCGTAGCCCTAGACGGACATCTTCTCTTCTCTTGCCTGTGATTTTGCTAACATACAAGCAGAGATGAGCAGTCATGGTGAAGACTGCCTTATGAGTGGCTTTTAATTCACCTTTCCTTTTAAAGGCAATTACTTACTTAATTTGCTGTTGAAATACTGTTGTTTTCCGTGTGCTTTTCTGCTCTCTATAGTGTTGAGCATTCTTTCAACAGGTTTGACTGAAATAGTATGTCAAAGAAGCTCCTAAAGAAGAACTCCTAAAGGACTAATGAAAGTTTTAAAGCCTCAAGTGCTTCTGTGTAACTTTTCTGCTTGCGGCTACCGTTGGTTTTGTCCCCATCCCTCAGACCGAACTGTTTTTAATCATTCCTGGGTTGTTTGAAGGGGGCATTGCGTTGCCTTCATCCTTAGACTGCTGTAAAGATGCCCTCTTGTGGCTGTAGGACTAGGTTGCCATGAGTTTTGGTGGAAATGTTTACCATCCCAGTTCAGCTTGAATGGTTTTAAGTGGTTACTGCCTGTATACTTGCTGAGATTTGTCTCACTTCCTAGCAGTGCTGCCTCATTTGCAGTGAAAAAAGGAAGTTCTGTAAGTCTTCTCTTTGTACTAACAGACCTTTCAGATGAAACTTTGATTTAAAAAGATCTGGGATTAATCAAACTGGGTTTTTGTTTTGGACTGACTTACAAAAGTAAACTTTTCTGTTCTCTATTAAAACCAAAAGATATTTTTGTATTCGAAACAGCATGCTCCAGAAACATAAATGAAAAGCTTGATTTATATGACTTCTGGACGTAGTTTTGCTATAAGAAGGCTTTGGGCTTAATCTGATCCAGTCTACTTATATGATGGGTGTTTTTGTTTGTAACTTCAATTACTTTCCTGGCAGCAGCTGAGTTACAAGTAGGTTTTTTCATTGTATTTTAAAACGTAATAGTAAGCAGATAAGATATACTATGTATTTTGATATTTTTATAGGTAGCAAAATAAGTTTCCTGCTCTTTTAGTATATGATTTCAAACACCTATTTTTGATTTCGTAGCATGCAGTGTAATTTTTATGTAGATCTGTGTATATTATTCTGGTTTGAGTTGTAACTCAGGTATGATTTTTCTGGAAGATATGCAAGGAACTATATTAATACAATTTTTTTTGTTTGGAAAAGAAGTATGCAAGCCTCACACCAAAAGGAATATTCCTGGTCTGTAAGTTTTTAGGGAACAAGGTTGTTAAGTTTTGTAAATGTTTGGTTTTTAATTCAGAACGAAAATAGTGCAGCTCACAAAGTGAAGTCTGAGAACCTGGCATTCCAGTTCTGTAATCCCAGCCTTTGGCATGTCACATCATCTTGCTCTCTTGGCTTCCTCGTCTGCTAAAGGGTCACTTGTCTGTCTGCTTGCTTTGGGACAGAATTAAAGATTTTGGAGCACTTTGAAACACCTAGGGAAAAATGTACTCTGGTTTCTGGCTTACTTGCCTCTCCCTTTTTCTTTCCCAGAATTGTGACAGGGTGTTGTGTATGGTGACTCTTTCTAAGTTTGTCTTGTATTCCTCAGCCTCTGTGGATGCTGTGCTCTCCAGCTGGCCAGAGAAGGCTATACAGCTCACATGAGTATTCTGTCTATGCAGCAGCTCTAAAAAGTATTGAGTTAATCTGTGGGGCTCTGGCCTTTAGAGAAAAAAAAAGTGCCTCACCCTACTGGCATGGGTTGGCCTTTGCTGGCTTGGAGTTGAAGGATCTGTGAGAATTATTCTTTAAGTGAAGTACTCTTTATGCAGTGCTGTTCTCCCAAGGATGGCTTTCCTGCTTGATTAGTCTGAGTTTGTGGGTTTATGGGAGTAGACTGACAGAAGATTAACACTGAAGGCAATTTTCCCTTTAGGGCAATTGCAAGTACTGGCTGTTTCCTTCTAGGCTGGGGAAGGAAGAATCTGGATTTTTCTCTATGCCTCAGGCTTCAGATATACTTTGTGGAATTTTCCTGGGTCAAAGAACAAAAGCTTTATTTTATTTTATTTTCAGTTTGTGACATCTGGAGAGCTCCGTTTTGCTTTCAGTAGCTCCGGGACTTGTCTGGAGTCGGTCAGTTAATATCTGATTGTGCTTTAATGCTGTTCCAGCATACAACTTTGTAAATCAGTTGTGTGTTTCCTAGAGATTTTTGAGCTTGAATCGACGATGAGTACGGTTGAACTTAAAACTCACGGAGATTCAGTTCTCACTGTACATTTACAGCAAACTTGGAATGCTGCTTTGACAGAGGTGATGCTACAGGAGATTATTTGAAAGAATGCGTTTTGCCAAAAAGTGCGTGTTTAGTAAACTTAGTCTTTGAAGCTGTGAGTCCTGGAACTAGACTAGCCTCCTGTTCACCATTTGCTTTCAGGAAAAATTACTTTCCTCTTGGGGTATCTAATTTTCCTCTTTTTCTGCTCGCTCTCCAGTGAAGAACGATGCTAGTACTGTAAAGATGTGGCTTAGTTGCAGATTGGCACCTGGATTTGGCTAAAGGTGTGGGCTACTATTACCAGGTAGTTTGGCAGTGTTCTAACGCAAATTGTGGCGTGCCAGCTGTTAGTTCCTGTGCCAAGCCCCACATCAGTGTATAGCTCCAGCATGGCCTTCAGAAAGCACCTCATCGTGGGGGAGAGATGCTGAGGTTGGAAGGCTTTCAGTGGCAACTAGGAAGGTTGGGCTCCTGTCAGGGGACTGGCCTGTGATTCGTGAGGTGTGGATTCATTGTGTGTGTTCCCAGAATCTCTGTGTGCCCTTCAGCAAGTTTATAATCCGTGGAGTCCCTCTTATAACCAATGCAATATTCCCGACTATGCCCATGAGGAGCCTTCTTCCTCTCGGAAGAAGATCCTCTGAAAGCAGTATGATTACTCAGCTGTTTTCTCAGGAAGAGCAGCAGGTGGGCATGATGACATGTATGTAGATGAACCAAAATTAAATAGCATCAGGTTATTTTTATCATACAGCACAGTATTTTTAATAAAAAACCTGATTCAGCTAGTAACAGCTGTCATGTCTCCTAAATGAGTGTGAACAAACTAGCAAATAAAAGCATGACAATTATGCAGGCTGGAAATTGATGCTGCCACTCATTCCAAGATCTGGTTGTTGTAAGATCCCAAGCTTTTGTTTATTTTACCTGCTGTGTCTGTGACAGATCTGGTGTGAAGAACTCTCAATGCATGAAGACTTTTCGTGGCAATTCGTATACAATAATTGCTGTGCTGGAGCTCAGCTCTTCTGCTACAATATTTATTTTGATCTTGTTGCCAGCTGGCTTGCTTTGTTGTGAGTCTGTGGAGGGAGAGTGCACCTCTATACAAGCAGGCTTGGCTTTTAATTAGCACTTATTAGAAGCATGTGTTTCTGGCTGCTGCAATGAAGGTGAATTGGTGCTTTAATGAGGATGGACCATCCATGCTTCCTATGGTGAAGTGGAGTAATTGAGTTGAAGTATTCCCTTTCCTGATTCTGGAAGAGTCTTTTCAACTGGTTGATAGCTTAAGGCAAAGCTAATGGAAGGAAATAAGAAGACAAAAAGCTTATTTATTATCTTTAAAAGGGTGGCGATGGATGCGGAAGAAGGCTACAGGCATGCTTTCTGAAACCAGCAAAAAGCAAAGAAAAAAACCTGACAAAACCTTACTCTAAAAGGGGAGTTCTTAAGCTTCAGTATGCTTTTCAACTCTGACATTGTAATTAATTTCTACTTTTAAAGCTATATGTTCTGCACAGAAAAACCTAGCCAGTGCTCGGAAATAGTAACGTTACTTTTTGTTGCTTATCACTATAGGAGGCGATTTATGAATGTAAAAAAGAGAAGGTGTTAGTGCAACATAATACCATTCTTGATTTACAGGCTCAACCTTAGTTTTCATTCTTTTAAGTATACCTGAGAAATGAAATCAAAATAAATTGCTATGGAAATGCATTTTTCTGTTGGAGTGGTTTTTACTTGAGGATAGTTTGGAGGAAGCACTTGAACCAAGAGATGTTTTCATTCAAATGTGTTATTCAGGTTCAGTTCAGGCCACTGTTACTGGTGAAGTGACCCCAAACTCATTTGCGCAGCAAGAAAGACCTAAAAATAGAAATGTTTGCTGCAGGAGGCCTTCCATGGGAGAGGCTTTAGCTCTCACTTTCTGCTTTCCTGCTGGAACCCAGGCACTACTTGCATTCCTGTGACTTCTTTCCAACTCCAAAATTTGGCACGTGGTGTTCAGCTGGAAAGACGCTCAAACACAGCACTGCATGGCTTTGAAAGTGATGCTAATGCTGTGGAAGGGGGAGGAACAGGAAAGAGAAATTAATAGGGGAAAGGCTTCAGTTTCTCTTTGCCCTCTTCCTGTGTTTCTTCTCTGTGGCACCTGCATGTGCAAATACATACGCAGCAATGGATACCCGTGTGTTTCTGTATTGCTCGGACAGCTGTGGAGCATTTCAGGGTTTTTTTAAAAAGAAAAGGCAGCAGTTCAGCACCTTGAGTGAGAAAAGCTGGGGATTTTTAGTTTGAGTTTTGTGAGTTTTTTGTTTGTTCCATGAGCAGGACTTGTTAGGGGGTGCAGGGCAGCATGCCGTCGTGATGCAGATTGAAGTTTAATGCTGTATAGGATGTTGGTGAGAAAAAGGGTATTATAGGATCTTTCCCCCTGAGCCCCAACCTAGTTCTATAAACAATATCATGAGTCCCTGTACAAGAGGTAAGGATTTTGTCTCCAGTGTTTAAACTACCAATAACTGGAAAAGCAGATTTTTGCAAGTTTGGTGTGGGTTCAACAAAGTAAGGCTTTACCTCTGTTCAAGGAGAATTGTTCAGGTAGGTTTTAGTTTGGGTATGGATGTTTCACGGTTCTCTAGGTATGAATCTGTTATACTTTCCCTTTTTCTGAAAGTGTTAGCTTTTAAGAGATTAGAAGACCCCCTATAAACATAGCTTGGTCTGAATGTGTTTTTATTTAAATTGCTACGTAATAATAAATATGATGGGAAAGTGACAGCGGCAGAACAGTAATCGTGCTGCAATTACTTTGTGTTACTGTTGGTGACTCCAGACTGGTGCTAGTTGTTTTCATGGGAGCGCTTTTCTGTAGTTTCGAAGATTCATATTTTCATGTGTAATGTAACAATTTGAAACCGTTTTCTTCTTCGCTAGGTGATCTGTGGAGCTATGACTTCTACAGTGGTGAATTTGTTGTGTCTCCTGAACCTGACACTAGCGTGCACACAATCGATCCCCAGAAGCACAAATATATTATCCTTGGCAGTGATGGACTGTGGAACATGATCCCACCTCAAGATGCTATCTCCATGTGCCAGGATCACGAGGAGAAAAAATACTTCATGGTGAGAGCAGTGGCTATCAGTCATTGTGGAAATTTAATACTTTTTACTGCTAAAAATTACTTAGTCTGGCATGTATGAAAAGCACCTAACAATGGCATTGTTGTTTAGGAATATTCATAGTTTTCCCCCAATGTATACATTGTTACAATGGGGCTGATAACTGTGCTTGCTGTCAAATTACTTTCAATTACTATGCACATTAACATTGTTTAAATTATTTGATTGTCATTTGGGAGGAATTTGACTGCCAGGACAGTGTCTGTGAGTAATAAAGAAGATAACGTGTTCCTTCTCTTATGGAAGTTGTACAAAATGTTGTCTGAAAATGAAATTATTTCACATTAAGACGCACGTTACAATGCAGACAACTGTTTATTGGCTTTTACATGATTTGTACAAAGTCTGAATTAAATTCTTCTCTGGTTTATTTTACAAAACTGTTGAGAATTTATATAGTGGAGCATCTAAACATCAGATAGTAAATTGTCTGTAAACCGCTTGAGAGACTTTTGGAAGGACCGTAGGATGTGTTACGACCAGGCTATTTATCCGTATTGATACATAGGATACAGATCTCGGGCTGTGCCACGTAAACTGTCCATCTTCCATTTATAAAGCGGACCTGATTGCTTTCTCTGTCTGTTCCTTTCTTCTAACATAAAAGGGAGAGCACCGACAGTCCTGTGCCAAAATGCTGGTGAACAGAGCACTAGGCCGGTGGAGGCAGCGCATGCTTCGTGCAGATAACACTAGTGCCATCGTAATCTGCATCTCGCCGTTGCAGGATAGCAAAAGCAACTTGGAAAATGAAGAAGAATTGTATCTCAACTTGGCAGAGAGTCCCTGCTATAGCAGCCCTGATATGAATGTCATGACACCCTCCCGCTGCTGTACCCCCCCGGTCAAGGTAACATTTTTTTTTTTGTGTGTTTTAAATGTTCCACTTTTGAGCATGGAGCCCGCTAAATACGTATCATTCTTCCTTTTTATCCCCTAGTAGTAATTTCTTCTCATGCAGCTGACCGCGATGTGTTAGGATTGGGGCAATGGTGTAGTCAGACCATTGCCAGTGGTTGAAGTACTACTTTTAGAAACGACTGGCGTGTCAATTTAAACCACTGCTTAATGGGGGTTTTTGTTTGTTTGTTTTATTTTAACTGCAGTGGGCTAGGCAGGTATGGACTATGGCTAGATAATATATTTCAGCTGTAGGACAGGAATGTGACAGCAGTTACCTAGCCATATTCTCAAACTTCATATACAAAGCTTTGGAGAAACAGGTGAACTTTTAACAATGCTTCTTAAAAGACTTCGGAACACCAAAGGCAGAGCATTAAAGTAAGAACTTCTCAGAATTGCTGAATTTAGGGATGCAGTGTTTTCATAACTCTTAAAATCTTGATCACTTATTAGTAGTTGTTGATCTGGAGTTCCTCTTTAATGCGGAAGAAGTGATTACTGTAACTTCATGCCCTGTTTCTTCATTACATGAAGTTACATCGCACATACAACTTCAGCTGTAAATGCACTGTTTCTTACAAGTGGGTTTTCCAAGATCCACCCCCTCCGCCGAAACTAGAAGCTGGCTGTTGAAGGAGAGGAATCAGACCGTGGGGGGTCAGATGTTTACAACTGAAAAAAACCCAACGCATTCCCTTAGAGAATAAGGTTGGGCTACAGTTTCTTTCCTACCTTGCCATCTACTTGTGTAGCTTGCACAGATGAGGAATTGCAGACTGCTCCTAGATGTGTGGCTTGTTTTGATTTTGTTGGTTGGGTTTGTTTTATTTTTTCCCTTAAGGTACCCCATGGGTAAATATATTGAAACACACGTTGTTGTGAAGACTGTTTTCTTTCTGGATTGGGAGATCTTATTATCGTCCTCGGATCTCGTGTTCTTTGTTAGAGAAAAAGACATTATAATACAAGGTCTTTCTTCAGGTTAGGAGTTTTAACCGTTAACATAGAGCTGTTCAGAAGCGTGGTTTGTTTTTTTCTCTCTAAGAAAGTGGAGTGTAGTTATGAGTGGATGTTTGTTTCAGTAATTACCAGCTGCTCCTGATTTAAGTAACTGTCCTTTGATGTTCTGCAGTATCTTTGGATAACTGTCCTTTGGGCAAAGTAAAAAGAAAGCAAAAATTAGAAAGGGAGTCCTTAACGTTCCCTTGGTAGAAACAAGCTGCTAATAAAATTGCAAGCTCAACCTTTCTGTCTGCTTCCCTTCCATCCAGTGTGGCAAAATACGTGAAAAGAGCTTAAAATCTAGCAAAATCTTGAGTGGAGAAAAATTATTTGAATTCTAAATACTCCTAAACTTCTAAGTTGTACTGTGTGTTTTGTGTGTGATCTATTATCAGTACACATGGTATTAAACATTGATCTAATTTGACTGCAAAGTATCCAGGAAGTAGCATGTTTGGATAAGGATTTTCCTTAAGATTCCCCCTGCCTGTCAAAGCAGATTCAGTGAACTGTGATGTGTGAATCTAGATAAATTGCAGCAGGTGGTCACGGAGTGAAGACATCAAAACTTCAGACAGCTAACAGTTTTGGTGCTTGCCATGTAGATAAGGCTTTTTTTTTGCTTAATGTGCAAAACTCAAAAGAAAATGTTGACTAGCTGCAGGTCTGCATCGATAATATTTGTATAAATTAGTTCTACTTTAATGCGAAAGTGTTTCTCCTCTTGAATTAAAACAGAACTGGTGTTGCCCCTTTTAAAACATAGATCCTATTTGCTCAGTACTTGTTTTTTATTAAAAGTACTAATGTAATACAGGTTTCTGCTTTAATAACAAGCATCAAACTGTCCTCACAGAGTACCTGTAAGTATCAGAAGAAAAGAAAAATAAGAAGGAAGTTGAAGAGACAGAAAAAGACCCTTGTACTGTCAGGATGGTTTTGAAATACTTCAGAAAAAAAGCAAATGTCTCCAGGCAAATCATAATAAATTAAATGTCTTGGTAGTTGTGGCTCTGTGTATGTTTTTTTGCAAAAGAACAATTTTGTGTAGTTATGTGCAAGTGCATTTGGTAACTACAGAGTAATAGTATCTTTTTCATAGTACAAAAAGCTTTATCCATTAGGTAAGAGCCACAACAGAAGGAAAACCAGGTTTCCGTAAACTTTGGTTGTGTAATGGCTGGATTGTAGGCTTTTCATTTATATAAAAATATATGTAGCTTCAGGAAGCCTTCTGGGTAAAATTCAGTGTGTGCAGGAGCACTGTTGGCTCAGTGTTTTCTTTAAAAAATGTGAAACAATGGAGGCATTTGGGACTCTCCTCAAAAATGGTCAAATACCTGGTTTCTTGTGCCTTGCCTCAGACATTACGTGGTAGCCTTATTGCAAGGTGGCAGTTCCCTTACGAAGTACAGCCACACAAGTATTTCAGAATATGCATTGTGGAATTTTTTTCTGGTGATGATAACTTGTGAGAGATTCAGGAAATACCCTTATTTCACGATCCTTTGTGATCCTAGTGATATTGTCAACCTCTTAGGAGGAGAAAGCCCTGTTTTGTTGATGACACAAAAGAAAGTATGGCAATAGATGACAATATCCACTTGCAAAGCAGTACATAAATACCTTGATACATAAAGCTGCAGGTAAACGTACAATCTCATTTAGGTCGGTAATTAATCTTACAAAATTACTGTTGAATTCTACTGAAAAGGGATCATCAGTTTCTGTACAGAAATGAGTGGTGATTCCCCAGATTAGTCTGAACTCCTGGAGGCTGTGGGACGCTTATAGCCCAGAGACAGTATGTCAGTGAAAAGAAGAGGTGGCAATGGAAAGGGTACTTGCCTCTCCTCTTCGGAGAACTGAAAGAAGCACAGGTAGCCTTGACTCTTAACAGCTGCTACCTTCCAAAACAATTCGGGAATAGATGGAGACCAAACCAAAGCTTCTCAATTAAACAAAGTACTTCTTAATTGCATATCCTTCTGGCAACAATTACTAATACCAAATTAATTCAAGGATTCCTGAGGCCAGTGATAAAATTTGATTGTTGAGAAACAGAATTGGTGATTCACATTTTATTTTTCTTGTTTTGTTACATCACTCTTTAGCGATCCATCCTCTGACTTCGTTTGGCTTCCTGCAGCCTTATCCAATCTCAGCTATTCGTACCAAGCAAAAGATGCTGGCAAGAAGAGCCGCAGTGTTAAGCGTCTTGCACGATAAAAACATAAAACCTAAATCGTGGCTAGAGAGACAATTTCAGAAGATAAATTGAGTAGATAAACGTTGGCAGAGCTGCTTTGTGTGTGACTTCTAGCTTTCTTATGGGCCCTGCAAGAACAGAGTTAAAGAATAATCTCTAAAACACCATCCATAAAGGTCTTCCCCCTTGTGTTGCTATGTGTAATAAGACAGTATTATTGAAATGGTTTTATCTACACATGGGGAGCAACAGGGGAGTAGAGGGGAGTGCAAAACCAGATTTAGGTGCTAGAAACAATCCTGATTATCTTTCGTAGTGTGTTTTATTAAACCTTAGTATTAGATTTTGCAAAAGCGCTGAGCAGTCGGGACACCTTCTTGAAGGTGAACTGAAGTTGTTCTGGGTTCTGACTTTGAAACATCTATTTATTCATCCGAGATGTTACGTTGACTTACTCTGATTCAGCTGTGTGCGCATTTGAGTTTTCAGCATGTTATTTTCTTAAAAGTCATCGTCATTTGCCTTGCATTGACGGTGTGTAGAGCAATGTGGTAATGTGGCCTTGAAATTTACTTTTGAAGGACTTGCTGAGTAACTAGGGATTTCTTCACAATGAAGTCTTTAATAAGGTCATAATTCATGTCTTCAGGGCACTGCATGAATACTCGTGTTCATTAATCCCCCTGTGGATAGCGAATGCAAGAATTGTCCCCATTTTCTTGTTGTTAAAACTGAGAATGAGGCAAAAAGACTTATCAAAGGCTGCGGAAGGGATGAGTAGCTGAAGGTGGGGTTAGAGTAGAGAAGGTCTCTGGTACTCAGGGCATCGTATTAAGCAGCCTCTCTTCAACGTACAGAATGACTGTGCTTTGCAGAGAGTGGACAGATGTGCTGTGAGGAAGGGAGTTGCTTTCTTTCCAAGTAGAGCATAAAACTAGGCAATAAAATGCGTTACTTCACATAGCGCAAACAGGAACTATTTTTAGAATGGCTTTGTCCGATGCCCCACCTTTCTGTATGCAATCAGGACACTGACAATGAGGAGCTTGTCAATCTCCCTGATAATCTGGTTAGGCAGTAACTAAGAATTCTGTATGTAACGAAGGTCAGAAGACTTTTTCTGCTGTTTGCCCGAATAGTGATTGGCCATCTGATGTATAAAACCCTCAGAAGGCAGTATAGGTGCGTGTGTCACAGTATCTGAAGGAGGGAAGTCACGTCTGCGTGTTGGAAAGGGCTACTGATGAACACGACAGGACAGAGATCGCAGGCACCGCTTTCTATGTGGCTTCCTAAATGAACAGCAGATGTGTGCAGATTCCTCAGTGTTTTCTAGTAGCAAAAAGGAAAGGACGCAGGCTGAGGGAGCCTGAGCAGCGCTCGGAATGAAAAGATTGAGTGTCTGCCATTATGAGACGCTTGCAGATTGGGTGACTGAAATAAATGCTTTCATGAAGTTGGTGTGCACGCAGTACTGAGTTCAGATCTGCAGTCTCAATCTGTTTCCGTCTCTAAACATGGAGAAAAGGTGAATCTGGATTAGGATTTTTCTGTCCCTGAGAAGGTTTAGAGTTCTGTCACGCACTGTCTTCATCCTCAAAGGATAATGCCGGTGAAATAATTATATTTATGCCTAAGTATCTCTTTTTCTTTTCCCTCAGCTTTTAGAAGATGATCCATGGCCACGACTGAATGCTGCTGAGCCTATTCCTCCCCTCGTGCACAGCAACATGATCTCAGAAAAATACTTAGAGCTGCCAAATGAGATTGCCAAAAGCAATTTACCTTCCTCAGGAGCAACCCTGAAGGATTCGGGCCCGCAGGAGGAGAAGTGCAGCAAAGCATTGGCTTTGAGGATACAGGAATCCTACAGTAATGGTTTGTCAGTCAGTCTCTCCCCTTCCAACTCCGCAAATTCAGGCACGGACCAAAAAGGCTTCAAGGTGTCCCCTAACGGCCAAACAAAAGCCCAGGATGCAGAGAGGACACCCACGGCAAACTTTAAAAGGACATTAGAAGAATCCAACTCTGGCCCAGCTATGAAGAAGCCAAGACGCGGCCTGAGTCGAAACATTAGCGTCCAAGCAGAAGGCATGTCCGCAACCCCACAGCGCAAAAACTCAAACAAGCTGACCATGCGACGCAGCCTGCGGGGCCAGAAGAAGCTCAGCAATTCGCTCTTCCACCCACCCAGGAAAGCAGTCTGCGTTTGCTGAGGGGCATTTGTGTAAGGAAGTGTATTTTGGTCTGATTAGAATTTTAAAGTTGGTGCAGAAGTTTGAAACTCTTCCTGTTTATCTTTTTTTAAAGTAGAAACTTTTTTTGGTATCAAACAGCTTTATCCCAGCCTTGTACTTGCTTGTATTATAACTGTGAATTTTGTAGATGTGTAGGGTATAAGTCACTGTAAAATGTGTGTAAATTTGTATTCCTTCATATAAATGTAGTCTCTCTACTTCCTTGTATAATTGTTACAGCGGGGCTAAACCTTGTTTTAAGGAAAAAAAATCCTTTTTGTTAATTTACTAAAGTCATGAATTTGTATACGCTTCTTGTGATGAGAATTTCACAACTTTTTAACTAAAGTAAATTATTAAACAGAATGGAAGATATGTATTTTCGTAGTACTATACGTTCCACCTAAAGTGTGTCTTTTAGAGAATACACTAGGTCTATATTTTGGTTTTAAATTTTAGATTTCTCTACTCAGAAATGAAATGTACGTGGAAGCAGAGATGTTGAGTCTTGCTTTACACAGCTCAATGTCGATTTCTTTATGTTAATTAAAATACTATGCAGTATCTTATTTAGTTGTATTTTTTGTAACATTAATCGTCAAAGTACTTAGCAAAGAAGTGTGCGTTTTAAAACTCCGACTCCCAAAAGCATCCTATAAAGCCATTCCCATCCCCTGTTAATAAATGATGGCATTTTTATCCAGGCATAAATGTATGCCCTATGGAGGCATGAATTTTCTGCTATTCCAATACTGATGGTGCTGCTAATACCTTTCAACATAAGTTCTTAAATTATTTTATGACTATTTTCATTGAGTATGTGGACCATGTGTATGTTCACCTAAATAAAACACGTGAAAATTTGATGGGGGCGACTTTTTTTTAATTTCAAGCTTAAGTTCTGTTGAGCAGATTCATATTTATTTTGTATTCATTAAAAATCTAGTGCTCTCCCCTTCTTCGCTGTGGCTACGTGGCTTACAGAACAAGACATCCCACATAATTTTATTATGGACTGATCTTGGCACTTTATACTGAATGTTTAACTGTAGCAATATATAACTTGCCTTTTTTTATTTTTTAAACGGGGAAGCAGAAGCCCAGTATTTTATTCCAGTGGCTAGGGGGGTTATTTATAGAATCTATTTTTTTACTGCTGGAACAATAAAACATGGGTTGAAATCAGGCCTGCTATCTATATGTTACCATGGTTACAGAAATCCTAGGGGGAATCGTACGCTTTCTGAAAATGTATAATTCTCTTTGATCCATCCTGTGAACGCAGCGCTATCTTACAAGATGAAAGTAACGGCCTGGCCAAACTGGATCCTTCAAGAATTCACTTCCCATGTATATGTGATGTAAGCTACAGTAAAAGTTTTGCTAAAACTGATGTTGAAATTATACAGCATATATGGGGGAAAGTAGGTGGAGGCCAACAGCAGCTGTATCTACTTACCCAGCAACAACCTTTGCAACAAATTTAGAGAGTAATTGTCTTATTTTCAATTTAGCCTTGTGACATTCACCCTTTTAAAGATGACTGGTCCCAATAAAGATGCCAGTATAACATGTTAGATGAGCGTATTGCTGCTCATAAGGTAAGCATGCACAAGAAAAAAATGAGCGATTTTCCCTTGGGTTTTTTGCTCTATATGGAAGCTAAATTTAATTTTTCATCATATTCTGCTGCATCTGTGAATGTGTGCCTTGTTAATCCCACATTGCCTCACAGCAGTTCTAGACTTTGGTGTCTTTAGCTGAAGGGGCAGACATCCGCTTCTTTTGCTTTTAATAAACTGAAAACCTGCAATTTTTTCTGGGAAAAGCTGCTGAAGGATGGTTAAGTGTTGAACATTTAAAGCTTCGTGGTAGCAGATACGAACTTACTGGCTGATACAAACGGGCAGCGGTTTACTCTTGTGTATGCTTTGCCCACCTACGTATTCATTTGACTTCTCCAAAATTATCAAAGCCGAGACAGGCAAGTGTGGAAATTTACAGCTAAGGTGTGAACGCAGTCCCCTTCGGGGAAAATCAAGTTGGAGTTACACCAACTTTTTTTTTCTTGTGAAATAAAGCTCCAGTAAGTGTAAGAACAGTTTGCGTCATCAACAAGAAGCCGAAGGTGTGTTCTGCTGGCATCGCCCTGTTGCACTTCCAAAAAAAAAGAAAAGCTGANAGACAGGCAAGTGTGGAAATTTACAGCTAAGGTGTGAACGCAGTCCCCTTCGGGGAAAATCAAGTTGGAGTTACACCAACTTTTTTTTTCTTGTGAAATAAAGCTCCAGTAAGTGTAAGAACAGTTTGCGTCATCAACAAGAAGCCGAAGGTGTGTTCTGCTGGCATCGCCCTGTTGCACTTCCAAAAAATAAGAAAAGCTGAGACCCTGTAGCGCTCCGATACTGTCGGGCAACTTATAGTTGAGAAGCCACCGTTCGGCGTTTTCCTCAGCGTGAGGGGANAAATTTACAGCTAAGGTGTGAACGCAGTCCCCTTCGGGGAAAATCAAGTTGGAGTTACACCAACTTTTTTTTTCTTGTGAAATAAAGCTCCAGTAAGTGTAAGAACAGTTTGCGTCATCAACAAGAAGCCGAAGGTGTGTTCTGCTGGCATCGCCCTGTTGCACTTCCAAAAAAAAAGAAAAGCTGAGACCCTGTAGCGCTCCGATACTGTCGGGCAACTTACAGTTGAGAAGCCACCGTTCGGAGTTTTCCTCAGCGTGAGGGGGACAAAGGAAGGTTGCTCTCTGCAGAGCGCGGTGCTGTCACGCTCTGCAGGAATGGTTTCACCTTTTTGCGACTTAGGAGCTTTTGGTCACAGAACTCGGGGTCGACTCCCAGAAAAGGCGGCCCGGTCCTGCCTTCTGGATGCCCGCTGTCCGGATTCACGACACCCGGCGGGCCCCGCAGAGCTGCCTCGAAGGCGGGTACCGGGGAGCACCGCCGTGCTCGGGGCAGCGCTGCCGACCCCCCCCTCCGCTCCCCGCGGGAAACCGCTCGGGAGCCGCCGGCTGCGAGGGCTCCGGGCTGGGAGGCGCTGAGGGGCGGCCTCGACCCCCAGCCCCCTCCCCGCTGCCGGCGTTCCGCTCGTTGCTTCCTCGGCCGCCGGGCACCGAGCGCAGCACGGCCCCCCGCCCCCGCCCCGCCCGCCCCTCAGCGCCCCGCCGCTACGTCAGCGCGCACGCCCGCGCGGAAGGTAAACACTGCGGCAGCGCCTCGCGCGGGCGGGCGGGGAAGCCAATTGGTGGCGCGGCGCGTGACGCATCGCCCCCGCCCCCGCCTCGGCCCACGTGCGCGGGACTGGCGCGGCGGCTCTCGCGAGATCCCGATGTAAACAAAGCTGCGGGGGGGGGGCGGAGGTGCGGGCAGCGCCGGCTGCCTTGCGCCGTCTCAACCGAGCTTGGGGCGCAGCCGCCCTTCTCGTTCTCGGCGTCCCGCCCGCTGCTGGAGAGCGGGGCGGGGATTGGCCGGCAGTGGGGAGCAGCCCGCCTTCGGAGCCTTCTGATTGGGTGGCAGCGCGAGGTGCGCTGGGTGTCATTCCCCGTGGGGGTCCCAAACACTGTCAGTGAGGAGCCGGGCGGAGAGCGGCGGCAGCCGGTGAGGGGCGCGGGGCGGCCGCCGGCGGGGCCGGGCCC
>VZSC01007199.1:157100-173861 GCA_013398225.1 Steatornis caripensis | reverse complement strand
CGATGGGGCGGCGGGCGGCGGCGAGGCCGGGCAGGTCGGAGCGTTTTCGGGAGTTGCTCAATAGCGGGCGGCCGAGGGTGCCCGGGGCCTCCCGGGCGCCTCCTTTCTGGGGCCGGTGCTCCTGCCTGTGGGAGGGCTCTCGCGCGGGAAAGCCCCGGCGTTGCAGCTCCTCAGGTGCTGGAAGTGGTGGTGCAGGTGACGGCAGCCACGGCTCGGCGGCGGGCAGCGAGCACCGCCTGGCGCAGGTGTCCCGCGGGGCCAGGGCACGATGCGAAGGGATATTTCGTTCTTTACGTTGCCTTTTTTTTTCCTTTCAAGGTTGCTTGGCATGTGTGTCAAACTTCGGTTGTGTTGTGGAACCTTTTGTGATTAATTTCTATGGGGCCAAGCATTTATCCTTGCTTTGCTTAATGAGATCACAGAATCACAGAATGGCCAGGGTTGGAAGGGCCCTCTGGAGACCCCACCCCCGCTAAAGCAGGTGCCCCCAGCGCAGGGGGGGTTGAATCTCTCCGGAGAAGGAGACTCCACAGCCTCTCTGGGCAGCCTGGGCTGGGGCTGGGCACCCTCACGGCAAAGAAGTTCTTCCTCATGTTCAGGTAGAGCTGCCCGTGCTCCAGTTTGTGCTCGGTGCGCCTTGTCTTGTCGCTGGGCACCATTGAAAAGAGCCTGGCCCCGTCCTCTGGACACCCGCCCTTTAGATATCCATCAGCATTGATGAGATCCCCTCTCAGCCTTCTCTTCTCCAGGCTGAACAGATCCAGGGCTCTCAGCCTTTCCTCATAAGAGATGGCCCTGTCAAAGACTGCCCAAACATGAAATGATGCTGATAACCAATATCACGTTGGGGATTTGGCTTGTTCTCTCACTTAATGTACTGGTTCTTGGTTTGGTGCCGGGAGGGTTCAGTGGAGTGGCCGAATGGTGACCTGAAGAGGTGGCTGGGGTCTGTGGGGCTCCTTGAATGCTTTTGCCTTTAGGAATGCTGTGTTGAATTTTCACATGAAAGAATACAATTTGTGAAGAAAAATTTGAAGGTAGCACACCAAAGTAGAATGTGTTTCACCACGCTTTTTGTGTTAGCTTGGGTGGAACCCATTATGGATTTTCAAGAATACAGTACACTGCAATTGTGACTGTATGTGATTTTTTGAATAATTATTATCTAAGACATCAGCTCATTGGTAAATAATGTTCTTATATAATGCTGATGATAACTGTGTACCTGTACCTCTAACTTTAATGTATGCTTTGAAGACATTTTTCCACTTTATCATGTAGGTTTGTGGTTTTTTTGCTTTCACATGTGTTGCAGGAGCTGTAGTGATTGAGATACTGAAAAAAAGTTGGCTTTTTTTCGGTTTTGTAAGAGTGCTGTATAAGGTCATAGTGCTTTACAGGTTTGTCCAAGTCAAGCTTCCTTGTTCAAGAGGTTTTTTTTATCGTCCTGAAGAATATGTCAATAACTTGTGTAATAAATAATCCTGATACAAGTTATTATTAAGAAGAAATGTGTTTCTTACAGGTATCTGCAAAGAAACAATGGCGACAGAATCTCCGCGCCGCCCGAGTCGATGTACTGGAGGAGTGGTGGTTCGCCCACAAGCTGTCACGTAAGCACGTTCTAGAAGAGTAGCCCTTATTTGAAATGATTTTTATTTTGTCATGGAAGAAGAACCTAGCCTAAATTTTCTTTTAAAGCCAGCTGTGAGGGCTTGTGTTGACAGTGTGGTTTTCATGCACTGCGTATTTTTCTGTAAAATGAACAGATGTTGCATTCCTGTCTCTGAGGACTGTGCAGGTCAGTCTGTCTCCATACATGGGGTGCTTTTACCTTGTACACCAAAACCTTCAAGGTTGTACATTTTAAAGATTAATATCTTGCAACGTTTTGTTGTTTGTTTGCACGGTTTTGTTTGTTGTACAAACACTACGCTAGCTGTAGATGGGTGATTGCAAACTTCCTCCTTAGGCTAGAAGGAACACGTGGAACATGCTCAGTTCTTGCTGTTCTTTTTAATAACACCTTGTCACAGGGGTGGATACATTAAAACATGTAAGCCTGTTATTAAAGCCCTTCAGTGAGTAGAATTGTAGATTCTGATTTTTTTTTGCTTGAGAGAACAAAACCAGGAACAAGGGAAGAAGCTACCTCTCTCCAGTCAGAGCGCATGAGACCATTCTTTTGCTTGGGCAGCCTTATTTTCATGGTGTTCACGTGAAAACACTTTCATGGCAAAAGAGCTTAGTAAGACAGTCTGGAAGATTTATAGTCTTGTCTTTGTCTGTTAAAGGATTTTTGTAGCAAGGTTTTTTTTTTTTCTTGGGGATGTTTATACTGCTGAATTGTTGCTGCAAAATGGCACCATTTTGAAATGTTCACTTGTACTATCAGTTTCAGCGGCTGTTAGTTTGCGGCTGGAGGTAGCTCTATATTTCGACATCAAGATTCACTTTTCTTTTTACAAAGGAGCACAAGAAACTGATTGTTGTTACATGAAAGTTGCGTTAGAGGTTTGTCTTACAGCCCTGTGATAGAATAAGCATTTTTTTATGTTGTTGAATTTCTCAACAAATGTATGTCTGTTTGTAGTGACCTTTTCTTCAAAGTAAGCTTTGAACAAATGATAATAGAAAAACACTGTAAGAATAAGATTATCTGTTCTTTTGTTGTGTTAAATGTGGTGTCTTGTTCTTGAGGTATATCTTTTCACCTCAAAAACTGCGGTATTTTCAATGAGAGTTTGTGTGCGTTGAGCAGCCTGCAGCAGCATTCTGCTGCTTATGTTAAACTCCTAGAGTCTTACTAGGAGAAGATATTTTTTAATGGGTTCTGTTGTTGTTATTTTGGTTGGTTTAGAGCACTTTAGAGATACTTTCTTGGAAGTTTTTCAGCTTCAGGAGAGGTTTAGCGTACGTGTACCAAATAAAACATTTCCCAAACAAGCTTTGTTTCAAGATGTACTGGGAGGGGAGGAAAAAAAAAAGTACTAATTTCATGGGATGAAAAATGAAGACAGTATGACTCTTGCTGGTAGGCATTCACGTGAGAACTTCAAACACTGTATTTAATACTATACCTGTAGACAAGTATTATTGCTAGGTAATAAAGGGCTCTAAAGGTACACAGAGACACTTTTGGTGGCCTACATAAATCAAAGAAGAATCAGCGCTAGAGACCGCAGCTTATTTATAAGGCCTCAGCTTAAAGCAGTAAGACAAACTTTATTTGATGCAGGAATCATTGGATTGCTAAGCAAAATCCAGTTTTTTCATTAGTTGGAATAGACTTTCTAAAATGTATAACTTTATGTTTTAGATTTATCTTTGTTTTCAGAGAGGAGTCAACCTGTTAAGCTGATCCAGGTGTTGCCATACTTGGAGTGTCTTCTGTGTTGCTGTGTATAGGGCAGAGTACTTAATTCTTAAGTACTCAACACTCCAGTGTCTATTAAGAGACTCTAACACAGCACAGTTTCAGAGAGCGTGAAGCAAGCGTGTATATCTTTGGACTTAGTTTAGACTTTGCAATTTTTCTTTGTTGCTATTAGAAATCTTGAGTTTGCACAGGAAAAATGACTTACCAATATAAAAATTGATTTGGGGGCTGCCAGAACTGTTACCCAAGGAGTTAATTTTTAAAAAATTACTTCAGACTTTATGAAGATAGTTCTTGTTGCCAGCGTGTTTCAGTATTACTCATTACAGAGAGCACAAACTTTTTGCGTAGTTTCAACACCGTCTGTCTAATACAGTCAACCCACACTGTACGTTGCTCAGCGGTTACACAAGAGACTCGCCGCTCATGCAGGGATAAGCTAATAACAGCATTAGTTTAAATCTACTAGAACAAATGTATCATCTTGCACTGCATACTATTCTAAATCATTGCTGCTAATCAACTTCCAAGAAGGAATAAGCTTCCCAAGCTACAAAACCTTATCTGAAAATACCTCTCCTTACTGTTCTTGGTTAGGGTTTTGTTCCATCTCCCGCCCCCAAGTGCTACCACTTACTTTATCGTTGTACATAATGCATGTGAGGTCTTAAGGTTTACTTGCCCCACAAGGAGAGCTCCAGCCCTTATCTTAAGTCCTCATCTTCATGTTTTAATGGCCAAATCAAGTGCAAAAATACTGAAGAATAATTTCGAAATGCCTGTTCTACTTCAGTCTCCACTCTGATGTGGAGAACACGGTTTCTTTCTTGATTGTTGCGTTTTATACTTTTCCACCAAGCAGTTATTTCATAAACAGGTACCACTTAGCTTTTCACAGACTTTTCACAGGCCCCGATAGTGCCAGAGTGTTTGGTGGTACATTAAGTAACTGCATTGCATACCTAGTATTTTCTTTTGTGCTAAAGATTGTACGTGTTTTCTCTGGTGATGTGTCTTATTTAATATATTCACAACTGTTTCTTGACTTCAGTGGTAGTTAAAATTCTCCTTCTGTTTTCAAGGGAACAGTCGTATATGGAAAGCGTTGTTACGTTTCTTCAAGATGTTGTGCCGCAGGTATGTGTAGATCTTTAAAACTGTACTTTTGGTGTACAAAGCAGTTGAAATGCTTGTCAGGTGGACGAAAATATCATTGAAAAACAAAAGCCAAACTTTTTGATTTCTTGAATGGGCATTTTGAGACCAGCTTCTTGAAAGCGTAGACTGCATGCCATCTGAAGATTGGGCCTACAGTTTTCCTCTGACAGGTAATAATTAAAATCTTGACTACATAGAAGTTGAAGAATTACAATGTAAATAGCAGGAAGAAGATTGCAGCCTCTTGCTGTGATATTTTTTGGCAATAGAATAGTCGGGGAGGGGAGAGACTGGGCATAATACTTACTCTGCCTCTTACAAATAAGTTTTTTTCTGGGTTGTAGTTGGAAATCTGTGCATGGACCCTGGCGGGACTTGTCTTAGTTCAACTTGGTGGACGCCCTTTGTTACCTTAGCTTTTGGCTGAAAAGTTGAAAGTTTCTTTTGCCTCCTTTACTCCCTCTTTTTTTACTCTGACTTGTCTCAGAATGTCCTGGCTGCTGTGGGACTGTGGAGTTCTGCCTAACCCGTTGTTCTCCAGTGTGCTGAGTTTTGCAAAACAGGCATCCTCACTCTGCTTTCTTAAACTTTTAATTTTTTTTTTCCATTTCTGAGATCTTCCTCTCTGTTGAATAGCTATGATGCGTATGTCTGCTCTTAGTCATAGTTTTCAAAGGCAGGAGCATAAAACTGGAATGATCACTTCTGTATTGCTCATGGGCTTCTCAGTAACAGAGGAAACTGNCTGCTCTTAGTCATAGTTTTCAAAGGCAGGAGCATAAAACTGGAATGATCGCTTCTGTATTGCTCATGGGCTTCTCAGTAGCAGAGGAAACTAATTTTGTTTTAGTGCTGTTTGGGAAAGCTGTAGTCCGTAGTGGAGGAGCATTGCAGCTAATTCTCTGTAGCCTCAGGAAACTATCATGGTTCTTATTTGAAGGATCGTCTTGGTTAGTTAGTCATGAATTTCCTCAATAATAATACTAAAAAAATTCCCCTCACTAATATCAATTTGTGAAATGCATTTTGGACTCACGGTCAAAATTGAAAATAGTCAAACTTTCATTTATAAGATTGCTGCATTCCACATCCCCCTCCTTTTTTTCCCCTCTGTAGTTAAAGGATATAGTCTGTGTTTTACGCTACAAATCAGTTTGCCTTGGAAGCATAGGCTGTGATTTGTTTTGAAAAGTAATACCCACACTTATTTTTTAAATTTGTATTTTTAGTTCGTGTTACTGCTTTTCTGGCACGTATGAAGTGATTATACAAGCTCTTTTCATATTTAATCCAAAATAGTGCACAGTATTTTGTTATAGTTCATTTGGAAGTGATGGTATTTCTGCTGTACCTCATGTTCTCACTACCCTCTCCTGAGAACTGTAAAACTTGCTGTTTGGAAACACTGCAAGTCTCCTTCACAGTTTCTTGTTGTATCCCATCTTTTTATGGGAATCTGTAGAATGCAGAACTGAAACATGAATCTGTTCTACCAGAATTACAGTTTATTCTCTTTTAAATGGCAATATTAAAGATGTCACAAATATAACTAAAACATGTCAGTGAAATAAACTATGTAGTAAAGGTCTCTTTCTTTCCTCAGTCTTGCTTATAAATCATTTAAGTGAATTAAAGAGAATTTTAAAAGTAAAGCGCCTCATGTGAGAGCCTCTAACATTGCTTTTAGGAGTAGTGTACAACTGCTGGAGTTAAAGATTGTAGAAGCAGCTGTGTTTTAGCTTCACTAATTTGCTGTAAATCATGTGGCATTTCTAACCTGCTCCAGAAGACTTGTTATGTATATGTCTTCTCATTTCTACCTTAGTAAGTGATGTTAGACTCGTTGAGTTATATTTAGTATGGTGTGTGTTGGTCATGGAACCATTCATTTTTGAAACAAAGCCTCAGAGGAGTGCTGGTGACAGTGACATACATGTATCTGTTTTTCTTTTTTAACTTACATTCCCTGCTATGGTCTATAGAGGGAGTAAAAAGGGTATTAAACTTTCTTACTTAAAACCTTTTACTTTTTGCCCAGGCCTACAGTGGTACCCCACCTGCAGAAGAAAAGGAGAAGATCATTTGGGTCAGATTTGAAAATGCAGATTTAAACGGTATGGCTTCGTTTTCTCTCATTTTTGTAATTTTTGGGTCCACGTACAGTAATTTCAGTCAACTTTATCAGTAAATGTTGACTCAAAGTTAAGTATTTTGTTTCCCTGTTCTAGGTAGACTAAATTTTCAGTGAATAACTGCGCTGTTGTTCAGTACCTAGCAAACAGAACAGATAGGCCTTGCAACTTCATCTAGAGGCAGACTAATTCTTGCTTAGGAAGAGAGGCAAATCCAAAACAAAGTCCGTTTCCTTTTCTTAAGGCAGTTGAAAACAAAGCATAGAACGGAATTTATTTTGTCTACTGTTCTGTTTCAAAGCCAGATTATCTGACTGTGAATCCCGTCCTGGTCCCAGATACATTTTCAGTGGCGTGACACAGTTCGTGGTAACCTTGAAAGGAAGAGCTGTTGGGGAAAATGAGCGGGAGATTCCGTGATGCCCTGCAGGGAAATAGTAGAGCAAAGCCACAAAGTATTCTTAAAATGTGACTTGTTTATCAATTCCAGTGTATCTTGATAAATCATCAGCAAAGACTGCTGACTTGGTGCAGAAAACAAATCTCCAACCTTTTCAAGAGAAAATGGCGATTGTTACAAGCTTTTGCTAAGAGCGTCAGGTCGATCCCCACGTAAGATCTGAACTGTTCTACCTGTCCATCCCCGTTACCTTTTTTTGAACGTGGAAGGTTGGGGACTGAATCAGAGATGGTTGAATGCTGCTGTCGGGTAGTTACTTCATGAGTTAATTGAACATCTTGGAGCTGCTTGTGATGTGTGGCATGTGTGCCTGTGTAGCTGGGGAACTAAGGGACCTGCCTTCTGGAGAACACTGGATTTAAGTCTTTCAGCAAATTGCTGTTTCTTGTCTGCCGTCTTACTTTCCTGGCTAGAGCTCTACGGTAAAGGCTCGTTCTGCCCTCAGATGAAATAATAGCAAGCATAGCCAGAGCTGTGATGGGGAATTTTCAGCCTTTCCAAGAGGTTAATAGGGACGATTATATGCTTTCCAGCTGTTGAAATGGCACAGAGGCTGGCAGTTCATAAATTCATTCTTATTAGAACTAGGAAAGACCTATCAACCTGTACATGGCATTATGTCAAGCTTTAGGCTACTTGAGGTTTGTTTGCTTGTGGGTTTGTTTTCCTTATATGTTTATTTCAAAAAAAATCTCAGGCATTCCTTCTTTAGTTTTTTTCTAAAGTATAACAAAACCTCTTTAGAATATTCTTCAGAATCCTTCATATTCTGTTTAAATTTACTTTCATACAGTCTAATCTGATTGGACCTGAATACATTCTTTTTCACCATCCTAAATATTTCCTCTCTTTCTTTGATGCTTACATGCTTGCAAGTGAGCTTTTTGTTCATTCTGTAATGGTTGAAAATGTAGTTTTAGAGGGCTTTACTCAAGAAAAGCTTACTATTTTGATTATTATGTCCTGTAGCGCTTTTCTTCCTGGGGATTGTCTTCTTTTGGTAAGGTTGATGTAAAGATTATTTACATAGTATCTAGAAATAGTTTTGACCAGTCTGTGCATTTGTAACTTCTGTATTTGTTAACGTTTATTCTGTTGTTCCCTTTGCAAATTTTTCTCTTACTTGAAAAGTTTGCCACGTTTTATTAATCATTGGAGAAAGAATTACGGGAGTTTTTGGGGTATTTAGTGCCAACCCACATTGTAATCCAGAAATTTTTTCTCCATCCTCTTAAATTTTAATGCTTTCTAAACTCTCTATGAAACTTTAACAAATCTATTTTATTTGCCTAAAAGAGTGTATTTCAGTATTGTTCCACCGTGAAAATTTAAACCAATTTGCTGCTTTTACTTACGACAACGGAAACACGCATGGGGAAAACACCACATATTATAACTGACACCAGCCGTAGTTGATCCTAACTGGTTAATAACGGCTTTAACATTTAAACCCTATTTAGATACATCAAGGAATATGGAGTTTCACGAAATACATAGCACTGGGAATGAACCACCGTTACTGCTAATGATCGGATACAGTGATGGAATGCAAGTCTGGAGCATACCTGTAAGTACGGAGTTAACTTCACTTTTGTGCCAGAGGCTTTTTTCTTTGTAACGTTGTGTTATTACTTGAATGTTTTACTTTTAATTTTTCCCGTTGAAGTGGAAAGAACCAACATTTACTATCAGTGCTATATGGTTTGCATGTAATGAGATCAATACTGAGCGTAGATCGAACACTTGAATTCATGTGCCTTCAGATTTGAGGGCTTTTTACAAATTACTTCTGTTAAGTATATTTTCAGAGTCAAATTGGAAGTAGCGTATGACGTTACGGAGTAGTTTGTGTCCCGGAAAGGACAGAAGTCTTTTTAACCTACAGAAAGGAATAAAGATGGAAAAATATGAAAAGAATTTGTTTGTCCCCAGAATGCAAGTATGACAGTATTAATAGTATTTTACAATCACGTTTGTCATGTACATGATTTGCAATTTTAATTTTATTAAAGTCTATGTGTGCATATGGGTTTGATTTCATGCTGTCATACACACACCCTGCAGTTTGTGTTTCAGAGTAGTTTATGAGCACATGGTCTTAATTTGGGGAATTTCCCCCAAAATTCTTGAAACTATAGAATAAAGTTTAATACAGTAGGTCATAAAATTCTTAACTTGAAAAAAAAAAATTTGCTCGTAACACCCTGCCCTTCAAAATAATGCAGAGAGGATGGAGTTATTTCCCTTTGTAAAAATACATTGGTTTTTTTAGTAATGTGTATATTTTTCTGTAACTTTTTGGTTAGCTATGTGGGACATGTTTATATACCAGTAGCTCAGTATAATAGAAAATACTGTTAATTTGTACACAAGAAGTAATGTTAAATGGAGTTTCACTGGGCTGTGGGAGAGCTGGCTTTTTCCTTCTTGATTGTATGTTCTTAGCTGGAGATGAGGAAGAAAAAAATACTGCTGAGCTTTCGCATTTGAAAGAGAGTTTAATAGAAATGGAGTAAGACCCGGTATACTTTACGAAATTTCAGTATTTAGTAACTTTTTACTAAAATTTAGGAACTTTAACAAAAATTTAGGAACACTTTAACCAAAATATAGGAAATTTTATCTGCTTGTATGACCTGAAAAACTATCACTAATTCCAATTTTCATGGCTTTATTTTTAATGGAGCAAAACATATCTTTGGATTGTGTGTTGGGTTGTTTGTTTGTTTGGTTTTTTTTAAATCTGCCTTACACTGGAATGACTTTGAATACTAAGAATGGGTTTATAGTATACAATTAGTGTTTTACGCTATTTTGAAGACTGATCAATTTTATATTAGTGTACAAATCAGATTATTAAAATGGTTCAGAAAGGCTTTGCTTTGTTCTTCGAGGTGTATTACAGAAAACAAACATTAGGTGTCACTAAGATACTGAGCTAAGAGAGGAAATACAACTGCAGCAGTACCGGGAGTGACGGCAGAGCTGATCGATTAGTTAAGATACTGTGAGTTGTCACACAGACTTAAGCTAAAGAATTTTTATAAAACAGCTTCCTTTATCCTCCTGAAATGTTCTTATCCAAATGAGCGTGTGTTTTCAGAGAAGTGTATGAAAGTAGGTTGTGTTGGCACTGGCCGCTCTATGATAAGAAGAGCTTTGTGTCTAGCAGAGATTGGTTTTTTTCCTCTGTCTGTGTATGTAACATGTCCTTGCTTTCTGGTTAGGTGAGAGTTCTGTGCATCTCTCGTAAGTGACTTTCTGTGTCTGAATGAAAGAGTGTCTCTGTCAGAGCTATCTGTATCAATGCCCTTGAGAAATTAATTGTGAGGTGGGATCTTGCACGTATACGGAACGCAAGAATGGAAGAAGAGAGTCTCAGTTCTTTGGTATGTGAACAGATTACCACTGTGGAACCTGTTCTGCGTTAACTGTCTGCGTTTAAACTCACACCCCGTGGTACGCTGCAGTAAACGTGAAATAATTTGATGGACATTACTAACAAATGACGAGTTAAACTATTTTGTTTTTCTGCCTTATGTGGAGTAAGTGTGGTTACTGGTACTGTCGGGCAGGTAGTACAAGGTAGCTTATCCATATTTCCTAGTGGGAAAGAGGGGGGCTTTTGGGGTTTGTGGATGGGGTTTTATATTTTTTTTCCCTTCCCCTCCCTGCCTGTGAATTACTTGCAAGTTAGGCCACAAAATGGCTAGTGTTACCTTCTTTTTCAGCAGGACACTACAGCCAGGTTGTCTTCCCCCTCCTCCCCGCAGTGTGTTTAAACTTCTTAATAATTCCTAGGTTTTTATATTATTTAATTTTTTAGGAAAAAACTACAGTGCAGTTTCTCTTGGTGTTGTTAATTTTTTTGTAGAGGTATTTTTAATGGGTGGAGGAAGGTCCAGTGAAGTGGAAAAAATGCCAAATGTGAAATATTTTACCATCCATCTTAAGAATGTCAGCTGTAGAGATACTGCATGACTTTGTCAGCCCTCCATTTGTATGTTCTGTGAAATTCTGAGGCCGCATCCAGAGAGGTGCAGCTTCGACCTGTACAATTTGTATGTGTTAGTATAGTTTCAATGTTGGAATGGTTCCTTTGTTGGTAAGATGGTCTTGGAGAGTTTCTCAGATTGATAGTCTTTAACATAAATTTCAAATATATCTTCAGAGCAGTATTTGTATATCCAACAAACCTGGAGATAAACAACCTGTTTTTTTTTTTCTGCGTTGTTCTTCCATATCATTTTTTTGCCTAGGTTGTCTGAGTAAAATAAAATCTGGCAGTTACGTGACTGACTTTAAATATTTAGAGTTTATTTGGCACCGCTTTTTTGTGTCCTTTGGTATTATACAAACCTTTCTTCTTGATCTTCCTGAGTATTTAGCTTGTAATTAAGCAATATTATTCCAGTTAAGAAAAAAGAAACTGGATCTCTGTAGTTTAAAAACCTTTCAATCTGAAAAAGCACCAATTTGACATTTATGTGAAAATCTACTCAGTAAGGCTATTATCTGTAGCATTGTGCTTTTCATTCGTACAATTGAACCTCTATTCAGCACTTAATAAAGTAATGTGTTGCAGGCAGTCCAGTTTGTGTCTGAGTGATTATGAAGTGTTTATGACAGCTTCTAAGCTGACACTCTCCGTAATGGTGTTACATTGACTTCTAAACACCTTTGCAGTCTGCCTCCAGGAGTGTGTGTCTCTTTGCAGTCTGAGTGGTTTCGCATTAACATCTCCTTGGAGTAAGATCTTTGACTACAGAAGTGTTACTTGCAAATGGAAGATACCATTAGGGCTGCTTCAAAGGACTGAAATAATGTTTGGACTGCTGGGTGCTGAAGTAACGGCTGGGGTTTTGAAGTGCAGTGTCTAAATCTGTATTGCATAAGAAGCGGAAGGTGTCTATCCAAACGACTTTTCTTTGATCTTTGTTTTGAGATGGGGGTGGGAAGATTAAAAGTGTTCTTAAAATATGCCTCACTAAGTGGGGAGAAATCTGGGAACGTACAAAAGTATGACCAGAAGTTCCTATTTGATAATTGTGCAGTGTAGTTTTGTGTTTTATTTGGAATTTGTTTTTCCCTTGCTCCAAGTTTCGTGTTTCAAAAACAATTGGAACTGGTTTCTGCCTAGTGTGGTTTCCAAGTATCTGTTCTAGATGTTCCTGTTCAGGGAAATGCATGTTGGCTGGTTTTGTGGCAGATAATTTTTTTTCATTGCACGCTGGAAGCTTCAGAAGTAGAAAAATCATCTTAATTTAATGGTTCGTGTTACAATTAAAAACAATGATCAAGCTTGGGTTGACTAAAGTAGGAACTACCAAAGGGAACTTGTAATAACAAGCGCAGCTGTATATTTAGCGAAAAATACTTAAAGGCTGTGGTATGATGACGCTGCCACGGACTGACGGGATGTGTCAGCCCATACGGTAGGTGACTTCTGTGTGGAGACCTCTGGAATGCAGAGGACTCGTTGAACAAGGATGGCATCACACACTGCCATTTCTCCACTGCCAGACCTAAAATTTCTTTTAATGCTGCTGTCAATAATACTATGATTTTTTAAGTTGTTAAAACTGCAGTTGTACAGAATATGGTGTGTTTGTGGGGATGTGTAGATGGATAGATATGGTAAGTCAGACATGCCTGTTCCGGTTTGTTTTTCTCAACTGTTTATCAGAAGCCCTGTCTGCTGGGGTTTCAGTGTGGTCTTCTTAGTCCCTTTGTAATTCTTTCCCATTTAGAGCTGGGAAAAGGACTAGGCACTTATCACATAGTAAGCGGTGATCCTTCCTCTGTCCAGACCCCCTCTTGGTAGAGGGTACTGCTGTTAAGACTTTTATTAGCCACTTGGAAAAATGTAGTAATGACCTGATCTAGTAACCCTGAAAAATGTCGTAAGGACTTTACAAAACATCTATGCAAATAATTTTCTGAGGCTTTTTTTTTATATGCAGATGCTAACAGTATGTAAGAAACTGTCTGGTTTTTACGCTGATGAAATTACTACAAAACTGTTGAAAGTTTTTTTTTTTTTAAACTCANCATAGTAAGCGGTGATCCTTCCTCTGTCCAGACCCCCTCTTGGTAGAGGGTACTGCTGTTAAGACTTTTATTAGCCACTTGGAAAAATGTAGTAATGACCTGATCTAGTAACCCTGAAAAATGTCGTAAGGACTTTACAAAACATCTATGCAAATAATTTTCTGAGGCTTTTTTTTATACTGCAGATGCTAACAGTATGTAAGAAACTGTCTGGTTTTTACGCTCATGAAATTACTACAAAACTGTTGAAAGTTGTTTTTTTTTTTAAACTCGTTATACCTTACGTCAGTAGGACAAAAAGCACGTGCAACAACCTTTGAAAAGGATGTGGTGAGAGGTATCAGAAATGTCCAAACGGCTTTCCATCTGGCTCGCCTTGGATGGAGTCAAAGCTAAAATGAAGACTCATGAAGGATGTCTTTACCCATATTCTCCTCCTTCCAATATTGCCTGCATCATTCTTGTGTTTTTGTAGAGATGATTAAAAACAATGCAGAACTGCCCCCCACATTGAATTTTCTAGGGAGCATGCAGCCTGATCATGCTCAAACTCCTCAAAATGTATGACAAATAAAATGAGAACGTTGAGGAAACTGTAACCAAAACCATTTCTAAGTTTTCATTGTTTTTTAAATTCAATTAGTGTTGTCATAATTTTAAATCATAGGTGCAATTTCATACTTAATTCGCTCACTAGAGTAGATGTCTGTAACATTCTTTGAGCATCTGAAGTCTTACAATCTCTAGATAATTACAGAGATTTGTTTTGAATGAAATTCTGTTTGAATTTCGGAACTAAAAGGATAGAAATTGTCCTTTTACTTTGAGTCCTTCCTTACTCTTGTAGTAGCAAGAGTTTAACCCAATATGATTATGCCGAACAGTATTTTGTGGTGGTATCTGTCAGTTGCTTATTGTCGTATTGTAACATCATACCATGATAATCTAGATGAGATTTAAAACATATATGAGAATATTTTTTTTTTTAAAAAACCCACCCTGATAGCTTCCCTGTGTTCTGTGATGTATTTTTCAAATACAAGCAGTTTGCTTTTATGTAGTTGCACAGCAGTTTAAACATTGAGTTTCAAACTTTGTTTCGGTTTGGTGTATGCTTGACTTTTTTTCCACCACGTGAAAACCATTTTCTATGGTTGGAAACTATTAGTTATCCTTAGTGTGAACAAAACTTCCTTTGTTCTGTTTTCTTACGGGTGCAAACTGGTATGCTCCAAACAATAAAGCTCTGTCATCAAAAATTAATCAGTGCTCCAGATTTCTGGTCTGTCATATTTTAAGCAGTAGCTCGAGACGTCTAAGTGGATGAGAGAGATGTTCTTCCTCTTTCAACCTGTCATTATTGGAAGAGAGCAATGAAGACTTCATTGGGGGCCGGGTTTTGAATCGGCATGTTCTTTGCTTGCAGCCTTCCATGTAGGTCTGGGGCTTGTGGTTTGATACCAGGCGCTAGGAAAGCTGAAATGTTCTATCAGACCAGCTTGGAGCCGTCATTTTGGATTCACTCTTTCATAGAATGAGTACCTGAAGCTGCTTTTATAGCTTAATATTCAATTCTTGAAACCTGTTTGGAAATATTCTTGGCTTTTGGAATGGGAAAGAAAAACTTTTAAGAGCTTTGAAAGCTGCCACAGGGACTCGCTACTTAGCTGGATCAAATCCAAAATGGCAGCCACAGCCTAGTTTCTTCACAGGTGCTTTTTGAAGAATTTAAAGCCCTGTTTTCAGTTCATGAAGTCTATTTATATTTTGTCTATGCTTATGAGACTGTGCAGCTCAAGGGACTGGTAAAGGGACATGGAGCCTTTTACCTTATACTTGCCAGCCCACATCTCACCCAAATTGGCAGCGATGAATTTGTTAGCCATTTAGCGATGGGGCTGGGCTTATGTTAAATGTAGTTCCTTGTCCCACTTTAGTTCTTAGTGGAATAAGTGTCCCATTCATAGAAAAGATTGGCTGTCTGTGTCAGCTGTCTCAGGAGTGAGATAAGGCCTGAACTGGCAGGAAGATCGGACTATATAATTCTCTATTGCGAAGATGGTGCCTTCAGTCAAAATTGATACACGTGGCATCAGCAATGGTAATAAAGTTTTATGTTTTATATAGAGAAACGAAGGGTGCAAACCACAGTTAATTCAGAGTTTTATATGACTGCAAATAGCAGAAACTTGTACTGATGGTAGTGTTTAAAAGAAATTAATTAAAAGTCAAAGAAAATGAACTCTAAAGCCTGAATGCCTTTTTGCCTGCCAAGCAAACCAGAGGAACAACCAAACTTCTACTAATTCATGGCATACAACAAAGTCCAATGCCTTCTATGATTTCCTGTTTCTGTAGAACAGTTAAGGACACACAACTTAAAATAACAGTTTTCTTGAAGGATTTTTTTTTTAAATGGAGCTGCAGTAGGTTAAGTATTGGTGTTTTAATCTGATTCATGTTGTAGTGTCATATCTGGATTTTTTTGTAAACTTTTTGATGCTTTTTACTGAATTTGACTTTTTCTTTACAAATAAGATGCCAGTGGTTGGGTGGCAGAATCTTGTATTTTCGTTACAAAAGCTACAGTGGGGTTATATCTTAAAATATGCTCCTTTTTGCCTGCTGGGAGTCAGCAACATAGAACCTGCTAAGTACACGAGCTGTACAGATGGTTGAAGTTATCTGAACATTTACTTGCTTTTTTTCTTAGTTTTACCCATTTTCCCCTTTCTTGTGGCGGGGGGGAAAATCCCACACAGACTGAGGGGAAAGGACATGTCACACTATGCTATTACGCATTACAGTGGTCTCAAAACAGTTAGGAGCTAATGACCTTTAACCTTTCTTTCTGTAATTTCCCCCCGGTATAAAATGATAAAGTAGTTATCTTTCAAACAATTAATATTAATTATTAAAAAGTAAAAGCATTACATGCATGCAACGAGCTGGGCTGGGATTTTCATGTTGGGTGCTGAAGCACAAATAAAATTAATTTCTGTTTGTACGTTTCAGGCTTTTCTTTGAAAATCTCAACTTTAAGCTCTACCAGGTCTTGGCATCAGAAACGTGCTCTCTGGAGTTCAGTATATTTAAAAGCAGATTGTTTGGCCTTCTTAGTGTACCTTACTTTTGGGGCTATAACTTTATTTGAAGTGGATTGGAGTTAGAGCTGATGTGCTGGCATAGTTAAAAAGTAGAAAGAGGTGACTGAATTGGGTTGGATTATTTTATGTGAATCACTTCTTCCATACTTTTGTTATGCTAGTTCTTTCCCCTCGTGTTTTCATTCATAGCCATTGATGTGCATACACATGTGAAACAGCATTTTCACGATTTGGGGGAAAAGATCTTTAATTGCCAATAATAATAGTTCCAAAGGGTTATATTTTTCTTCTCTATTTTCTCCTTTCCCTTTTCGTAGAACTGGTGTGTTCCGACGGGTAGAAAACGTGCTGCCGTCTTCATCTCTTTTCATCTCTTTATTACTCTCTCTCATCCCCCACCCCTTCTCCCATTCTCTGCTTGGCTGTGCTCTTTTTTTCAAGCTGTCTTCTCTGGATGCAGATGTTAACTATGTG
>VZSC01007199.1:0-156957 GCA_013398225.1 Steatornis caripensis | reverse complement strand
CCCCCCAGACTGTCCTCCAAACTCATCATCTGCTCAAAACAATCAGCAAACCTTTACTGAGTTGATTTCTGATCATCATTCTTTTGTCTTGTATAGAATCTGATCAGCAGGCTCTTCAGAACAGAGGCCTCTGGCTGTCCCAGAGGGAGAATTAAACTTGTTTTGCGAAAGCTGGAGTACTGCAATGTTGTATGTTGTTCAGATGCTGCTGCTAACTGGAAGAGGGGAATCCGCTATGATTGGAACATCTCCCTAATAAAATAAAGAGCAGGGTAGTCTAAGGGATTAATTCTCATATTGATTACAGTTTTAGAACTGTTGTGTCCATCAGGAATAATTCTGATCCCGTCATTGACAGTAATGTTGATTCGTACCGATGTGGAACTGCTAGCTGTGTGCAAAACAAAAATGGCCGAGAATGCTGTCTCCTCAAATTTGTACAGCTTGAATGTTACTCCCCGCGTAATGCAGAAAAGCTGTAGTTCACTACGTTCTGTCTTTACTTACTGGTTGCACAATGATGGGCTACGTCTGTAGTAAAGGGTGTTTTCAGAGTAGTCTTATGAAAGACTTGTTGCTCGGTGGGGTAGGTTTCATTCTGCCCACATTATCTAGAGCAGTAATACTAAATAATGAGGCTCAGGGTTAAGATTGGAAGTAAGATAAGAGTCGGAAGTACTAATGATTTGTTGGTCAAACAGTAGTAGTATTTTAACTTTTTGAACGTGTGAGCTGAAGTGCAGAGAGAAATGGGAACCACTATAAAATGACATTTCAAAAAGCTATCTTGGATTTATAGTTTATTGATTCATAAGAACCTTGTTCCAAATTGTATTCACTTCTGATACTGTAAACTGCTTGTTGGGCGAAACTTCATGCCAATGTGTTGGCTATGTTCTTAGTCTCATTACATCTGTTTTAAGTTGTAGATTATTTGGAAATGAGCTTCATAATGTTTGCCATTTTCCTGAAGTTTGACGTTCCATATCGGATCCATTACCAGGCAGTTATGAAAATACATTCTGACTGACCATTTACAGGAAATCTGGAAATTCTTCTTAACTGCTTCTGGTTTAATCTTTTCCAGATTGCCATTAGTGACAAACGTAATTAGTTTGACCTCTTGTTTTTAAGCGTAATTTTCACGCCTGGAGAACATGGAATGTACCAATATATCAGATTCTCTGATCCTTTACCACCGATGTTTGCCCCTCGTGATCATTGGTTAGTTAGCATTTTTCTATGAAACGTGCACTGTGTAGAATAAATGCTTGTGTTTCAGATTCCTTGAATTTTTGTTAATCGGCAGTCAACTTTTCAACTCTTGTTTTTTCTAAAACGTGTATAGTCATTAATAGTAGATAGTGCTAGTATCTCATTCGCGTAGTCTAAGGCATGCGTTTCTAGAGGCAGGCCATCTTTGTCGCTCTATTTGTGTTATTCAGGACTTCTGAGATGTTCTCATTTAGAGAAATTGCCGATGGTTGTTTAGAAAGGCAATGTTTTACCAACTTTCTTACTTTCCATACAATGTCTTTCTACCTACTTTCTTACCTACTAAATATATATATGTTTTTATAAGTATGTATATTTTTTACATTGTATGTTCATAATCCATATGTTTTGTAGATCAGTGGTGAAGCTCAGGAACTCTTTTCTGTCCGCCATGGTCCAGTTCGAGCTGCACGGATTTTACCAGCTCCACAAATCAGTAAGTATATATTCATATGGTTCGTAATTAAGCATAACTTTTTTTTACAGATCTTCGTCCAATCATTGCTATAACCTGAAATGCAGATTTTCACATTCATTTTAAAATGTCACTTTTGTAATAGCTTTCTAGAAGTATTACTTACTTCATTTTTCCCCCTATGTTGTAATCCAGTGCTTTCTCCAGTTTCACCTTCAGATTTTAGCTTTGATGCTACTTCCTTTGTGGTTTAGAGGGTATCTAGGTATATCTGTGCTCAGAGATGTTAATGATTCTATTTGGAAATAGTAATTATCAATATTCTATTGCTATAAAATAATATTGAAATTACTTTTTTATAACAAGGCGGTGGCTGATCTAGATCTGATCTAGTAGATGTAGAAATCAGTAATGTTTGTTAAAAACTCTTGTTATAGTGCATTGTAAAGTCTATTCATACTGTGATGCCCTTCTAAACTCTTCAGCTCTTTAGAAGGGCTGTGTATCTCTTTTTTGTTTTGTTTTTGGTTTTGGGGTTTTTTTTTGTTACCCATTCAGGAGCTGAAACTGAAACAACACAAGTAAGGTAGTGCAAAAAGTAGTTACCTAATAACCTAGTTTGTACAAAGAGAAAATATGCTTTTCAGATTATTTAAATATTTTATTTATGAAGAAAATATCAAGTACTTTCTAAGCTATGAAGTGATCTAAATGGTCTACTAGTGCGTGCATTAATTTTAGCAATTGTAGCTTTTTATGATGGTTTTTAAATTAGGCTGCTTTTCCACTCCAGTAAAACTAACGAGAAAATGGAATTCGTTTTTTGGGGTCATACTAGCTTCTAATTTGTTCCCCTTCTGCTTATTTTATGTAAACTTTATTGAAGCAGCTTGACCTTTTTAGTGGTTGAACTTTTATCGTGATCCCTTGAGTGCCAATAGGCACCTCCTCTCTTTTACTGCTTGAATACTGTTTTACCAAGTTCTAAGACAAGCTACTCAGTTTGTTAAACAAACAGGATTGTTTCAGATATTCTGAGTTAACCCCTTGGAAGAGCTTGCTGCAAAATGTAAGCAGCTATGCATAAACAAGAAAATCCCTTCAAAAAAATGACGCTGTTCAATCTAAACAGAAAATCCGATTGTAGACTTCTTAAAGGCCTAAGATCTGTTGGTGCCCTGGTGAGTTTTTTCTTTGGGCAACATTTTGCTTGTCCACTCTCCCTGGAGCTTCAACTAGGCAAAGCATTCTGTACAGCCGTTGAATAGTATTTCTAGTTTGAATTGGTTGTTGTGTTTTACTCTGGGGGTGAAAAGAATGTACTTCTAGTATGACCGAGGGTTTTTGGGATTCTGCTGGATTACGAATTTTACTGATATATTATGAATTAATTAGTGCACTAAAAAATACAGCCTAAAATATTATTGTTTAAATTTTAACTACAAAACTAGTAAATTATAATAATTCTGAGCATTTCACAGAAAGTAAATGAAGAAAGTTAAAGGTTTAATAGACACATTTCATGCTGTTTCAGAGATTCTCTGAGCAGAGGAATGTAACAAAGTAGAGTGTATGTGATTATGTTACAGGTTAAAGTGATTTAAAGCGAAGTACTTCACAACTGTTTTGTGCCTTTTATTCTGTTTATGAGAACACTGCGTAATTCCTGATGAGCTGTGGTTTTTTGCTTTTACGTGTGTGATTAAGCAATGGATGTCTATGCCCCTTCCTTTCTCAAAGGAAAAAAAGAGGAGAAAGAAGTGTAAATGAAAATGAAGTACATTAATTGAAGAACCTATAAGTTCTGGTTTTTTCTGATAGCTAAATAGGGCTTTCTGAATTTTCTGTCTAGTGAGTTAAGACTGCTTATGAACTCCTTCAAGCACTTACTGTCTTTCTGTCTCTAAATTGCATATATTTAGCATCTGACAATGATAGTTGTTACATTAGAAAACTATTCAAATTAGCTCATATTAAATTAAGTTGAACCTTTTAAAAACATGTTTTGGTCTCTTTTTACATGGCATGGTTTAAATAAATCTTTGATTAAAAAGTACATGAATGTACCGTTGACCAGTATCTGGAATCAGATAAAAGTAAAGCTGTAATAAGAGGCCTTAGATAACTAACACATGAGCTTTAATGATTCTGAACTAAATAAAAGGAATTTGTAAAGGAGAAGCTGATTACCATCAGTAGGCTCAAACACTATTTTACTGTAAAGCTGTAAAAAGGGAATTATTGAAAATAGGACTCTCTTGGTGGATGGATTTGGCACGTTCCTAGAAACAGATCTTAGTTTGTGATAAGCAGCTCATTCCCAGGTGTGAAAGGAAAGCTCGTGGTTTTAACTTGGTGACTTTACAGCAGCAGAACTTAATAGTTTGTCAACTATTTTGTTAAAATACTATAGTCCTTTGATGTTAGATCCTCTGCTGCATCATGTGCTTCATAGCATAGTAAAGCATTGTTTCAAAAGAGTTATTTCATACAGGCTTATTTCATGGAGGCTTATTGCAAAGGAGACCTCCTCAAATCTGATTTAGCAGGTTATAAATGGTCCTAATAGCAGGAACGTGGTGCAGGATCTGAAGCTGGCCTTGCACGCTGCCAACTCGGATCCGGTGAGGTTTATTAGTTCAGGCTCTGTGCCCTGCTAGAGCAGTTAAATGGCTCCTGGAGCTGTTCTGACCTGGCAGCTACACCACAGTGTTCGTGCAGGGTTTTGTCTGAGCTAACAAACCAAGCAAGACCTGACCTGGCTCAGCACTGCAGCGCTTTGATGTCTCTGTGTCCGTGGCATGGTTGGTCTGCAGCCTGGATAAGATGTTCATAAAGAATTTAGTGATTTCACTAAATAACACTGAAAAGTGTAGACATCTACTCTTCTCTTTGATCAGAGAATATCTGCTGTTGCCTTAAATTATTTTCTACAACTTGCAATATAAATGGCCGTTTTGGAGACTGAAGCTTTACACTGCGACCAAATTTCAGGCTTAAGAAAGGAGATAAAGTTGCATAGATAACATTCAGAATATGAGAACATCTCTGGACGCTGTCAGTCTTGGAAATAAGAATACTAAGTCCTGGCACTTTGCATGCCACTTGCTGCATTATCCACTGAGCCATGTGGTTGGCACGGCTCTTTAACTCTCCTAGCTCTTCACTTTCCAATCTGTTTGCTGTGATTGAGTTTACTGCTTATTTACATGTATACAGGTGCCTGGTTTGCTGGGTTCTGAATTTCTCTGTCTCTTCAGATAAAACAAGCATGCAGAGGAAAAAAGAAGTGTTTGAAGACAAATTTATGGGACTTTGTGATTATTAGGAGGGAGAAAACATTAAGTGGTAGATACAAAACAAAGCTGGAACTCTGCCAGTTAAATTTAGCTACTGTTCTCTGTAAAGCGGTAACGTTATTGTAGCTCATGATAGTGAGAGAACCAAGCGAAAGTCAAGGTGTATTAACTCCCCCCTCATCCATATTATACGGTTCAAATTTGTGATGTCCTCCCTACTGCTCAAGTTACTTTGTGTTGGGCTTCCTCTCACATGATACGTAATGGCTCTGTTTAGCCACACTAACGTAATTATTCATATTCTTTGTTCAACATGGTTTCTGATTTTTCACCACTTCCTCTAGATGATGCCTTTCTCATTTTTCTGATGTAACTGACTGCCTGAATACATGCTTGTAGAATTGAAATGATACTGGGTTTTATTACGTGTTCTCTCTTGGATATTCCTACATTTGTCATGCGCTTTTTCTCTTTGGTTAGCATTTCCGTGATACTGAGGGGAATGTTAAAAATATTACTTAGTTAGGTTTTCTTTAGTAGTTGTATGTTCTTTGAGCTATGAAGTCACTAATAAAAAAAATTCTGAACACTTCTAGTATTATAAAAAACTCGCGCTTTCATTTTCCATTTCCATTTTCAGACCTTCATTTTGAGGTCTAGTGCATACTGAAATCAGTGCTAAGGAAATAATACTTTTACTTCAGATAGGTTTGCTATTCTTTTTCCTGGAAAATCAGCATATTGCAGCTTTCTGAAGTGAGTTAGTGCTACAGTCTCCCATTTTTCATTACTTATCCCAGGTCACTTTACAAAACCCTGGCCAAATACCTGGTTTTTGCCTTGTGCTATCCCATTTATTAAGGTACTCTTGCATAGTTCTAAAGTTGATCAAGAAACTAGGAAAAGCTGCAGGAATAGCATTGTGTGTGGTAATTCATGGTTAAAGGGTACGTGATGACAGGCTTGTGTGTTGAATTTAGATCAGTCATTGTCTGTAAAACCTATTTCCATGTCTCAGCGTTATGAAAATAAATTCTTCTAGTGAACTGGATTAATTTACTGCCATTTTCTAGATTACGCTGCTTGCAGAAAAGATGTTATGGTAGTCCTACATCTCTGAATGAATTTGACTGCTTAGTCAAATTGACTGGTAAAGAAAAAAAGCAAATAAGAAAGGAAGTAAAAGAAAGAAATCAGAGGTACTCTGTTTAAGACTACTGTGAATCAAGGGAACCTTATGGGTGAAGCGTTGAAAACTAGAATTAACACAAAACGCTAAAATTATTTGCATTTGAAAAATCTAAAACTGTTAAAAGCTTAAATTCTGCAGCAAATTTATCTCTGTCCTCTGCTGCTTACATCTTTGATTTTGGCAAAATAAAATTTGAACCTCAAAAGCTGACTCAGCTCTACGTGCAGGTATACTTAAAAGAACTGTAATATTTAGGTTGCTTTCTAAAGGAAGGCAGATGTGGGGTTTGTATGTAGTCAACAGCTTGGGTGGCTTAGTGGTTTTAACTCCCAGAAGGCTAAAATAATTGCATAGTATGTAGTGTAGTAGAGGAGCTAGCCGTACAAGCTGAACAAGCAGTAGCCATTGATAGCTAGATTTGGGTTGATGTAAGTGGATCATGCAGGTGTGCATTTAAGTTTTGATGTTTTGTAACTGTTATGTGGGTTGTTATGGTATAAAGAATGTTAATGTGTGTGGATTAGAGAAATTACAGAACAGAATTCTCAAGCATAGCGAGTAAGCCTTTTGTAGATATTATAGGGAAGAATTTTGCAGGATGACATTCTAAAACACTAATTTCTTTGAAGCTGTGTGGACTGACCTGGATGCCAGCATTTCATTTCTGGCCGCATCACATCAATGCTTTGGACTATTAGACCTTAAACTTTCAGCATATTAGACTGATACGTCTTTTAAGTTTTTTGAACAAGATTAAGTCAAAATAAAATATTTCTGTTGGTCTTCAATTAGTGTTTGGCTCTAGAAACATCGATCTCTAGCAAATGTTTCAAGGTCATCTTTTTGGGGTTTTTTTTTTCATATAGAAGCTACGTAGTTACCAGAGAATAAAACTGGGCTGGCCAGAAGCAAACCCGAGTTTCTGTAAACAGGCATAGCTCTGTCTCTTTGACAGGACTGTCAAGATTATGTACTACAGCCACCGTTGCTTCTTGCAACATTGCTGTCTTATCTGGGAAATGGGAGGGTGGAATGGGCTGAGGAGGCAGTATGTGTGGAAAAGACCTGGAGCTGAAGGAGTTCTAGGGTGATAACTTTTGGGAGATGTTGAGAAACAGGTATGATGATGCAGGTATTGGAGAGGGGCTTTGAAACTTGAAATGTCTGGGTGATGCTGGAAGTGGAGAGAGGTAGAATAATATGATACTTACGGTCTAGAACGTTAATCCTAACGGAGCACCCAGGGGTGTGGGATGAGGACAGCAGTCGCAGCACCATTGATGAGGCATGGCATTGAGTAATGCAGTTAGAGTTTGTCTGTGCAGGAAATGGAGAGTTTATAGATGCTACCCTGAAGCCTAGGCAAGAATTCACATATTCTCTTTAGGACCGACTTGAGCCTCGTCACTTCTGTTTCAAGTAGCACAGGATTTTTTCCATTTGTGTTCAGTAAGAAAGCAGACACAAAATGACAGTGGTTAAGAAAGATTTTGTTTGTTTGTTTTCCCCTGAAAGGAGGAAGCACAATAGGGAGTGAAATGCCTCTGTAGCGAATGCCAGCCATGTGGCCTAATGCATTTCCAAATACTGGTCGGCTGCTACACTGATGTGGGGCAGGACTACAAATGCAACACAATTTTCAAGAAATAGATAGAAATAGGAGGGATTTAGTTGAACAGGAGAGGCACTGCATTATTAAATGGCTGTGACGGAACTTGATCAGGGGAATCACATACGAGAAAAATACACTGCATCGTGCATGTGTGCTATTGCTAAATAGGTCAGAATTTGACATTTATACGGTGCGTTTCTTACTCACGGGAAACGAGGGTACTCTTCATAGTTTTGAGTAGCTTTTGGGTTCCTGTGAAAATCCCCGGGGTTTCATTTTTATGCTTTGAAAAGGTGTGCTGCTGCTGCTGTTGTTTTTACTATTGTTATTGGCATTATTGAGATGCCTTAGTAGGTCCAAGAGATAATCTATTCGCAGTTTCATCAGAAGTACAGTACATAAGCTGCTTTGAGCTTACGTGTGGATAACCTTTTGACTTCATAAAGTTCTAAATGTTGATTTGTATGAAATTTCATTTAGCCACAGATATTTTTTTTCAGTTTTAAGTATACTAACTGAAGTTAGATTTATTTTTTTTTTTTAAATATATCGTTTAGCTACATGGAGCTGTAGATAAGGTGCTGCCTTGTTGGCAGGAAGGACAGTTTTCATTACTTTAATTGTGTGATTTGTCAGGATTTTCAGCTTTTTGTAAATGCTGTAGTGTTATATGACAGAATTAAAAGGATTTAGAATAAAAGGAGTTTAAGAAAAAGACTTTGCAACAGGATTTCAATACTTTATGTATTTGAGGGATTTAGCGAGTTGTTTTTTCATTTCAATCATCCTGCTGCATTTTGTTAAACGCTGTGTGTGGAGCAGGTGTGTACAACGTCAGTGTATCGCACATGCAAATAAACACAATTTTACAAATAAAAATTAATCCACCATAACTTGGAAGATTAAATCCCAGTGCAGAACTAGAAAGGGTTTCTGACTCCATTAAGCATTGCGGAAAGCAGCACATGTTGCTTTTTGCAATCTCATGAATGGGACCGCTATTAACCTGATTTAGTGCCCTGCAGAGTCCTCAAAATAATGATCCTTTTCTACAGTATTAATATTTACATTCTGAAAGTATCTTTTTGAAGTAGAAAATGGATTTTTTTTTTTTAAATGAGGACATCAGTAATTACAGACTGAAGTCAGAAGTTTAAGCATCTATTGTACAAATTTTGCAAATCTGTATTGTGGGTATTAAAAACTGGTATTCCTTTTGATTTTGTGCAGTTGTTTCCCTGTGCTCCCCACCACCTTCCTTCCCCTTTCTCCCCCTTCCTTGTCATTTAAATTTAGACCTAGACCAGAAAGAAACACACGAATTTGTGTCTGTGATATAACCTAGTAAAAAACCCAAAACCTGTTGTTAACTACTTAAAGTAAAATCCTGGCTCCACTTAAATCAATGTCAGAACTCCTGGTAGTCAGCATTTCACCCTTAATGCTGAGAGACTAGCTAAGTGAGCAGAAACAAATGGAGTTCATCTGTTACTTGTATTGAAGAAAGCAAATTGGTTGCCAGATTCTTAAGAAGACTATATGTTTCATTTATCAGTTTACAGGTCAGTACATACAGTACAGGTATGACTCATAAAAGCCCTTGAAATAATGGGAATAAAGGGAAAATACATTTGACTGTTTTAGGTTACTTGTAAAGCTATTGTTGACGGCGAAATTATTGATGTGACCCATTTGACTTTATAAATACCCAAATGTGTAGGAGGGAAGACTTATCCTTGTACAGATGAGAGCACTGAACAGTTTTTGTTACAAATTAATTGCATGTACCTGAGTTATTAATAATTAACAGAGACTGTTATGTGAAAATGTATATTGTTAATTGTTGTGCCTTTCTGAATAATTGATTTACTGCAGTACACCAGTATTTGTGAATTAGATTTTGAACAGACTGTATCACTAGTATTATTTGTAGATCAAAGGGTTTGGTGTATAATGGAGAAAAAAATATTCCATTATTCACCGCACACACACGTACCTATAGGTAGATAGATAATTAAAAAGGCAAAGGTGGAAATAAAACAGAGGAGATTCATTAGTGGTGGTTCTTCTATTCTTTAAGTTGGGTAGAAATGTACCCTGGAATTCAGTAAAACATTGTTCACAAATAGATGAGAGATTTTTGGCCCTTTTTTTTTCCTTCTTTTTTTCTGTTTACATAACAATAAGACAAAGTTTTCGAAACTTGTAAAATCCCGCTTTAAGAAGCGTGATGTATTTTAACAACTTGATGGTTCTGGAGTCAAGGTGTGACTGCAGCTTGGGAAGATGAAAGGCTGGTTTTAATTGCCTGGCTCTGGTACTGGCGGTGGTGGCATGCACGGCTCTCAGGGCAGGCAGAACTGTCGCAGCATCTGAATTATGGCAGAGGATGAGCCCACACTGAGCTCTGCTGCTGGGCTGTGCTGGCGTTACCTGGTGAAGCTCATCTTAAAAGTAGGCTGGATGTGTTGTTAGAGTCGTGTTTTCACTTTGAACAGCAGGCGTAGCCTGAGTCTCACTGGAAGTTGCTGGAGGTTGCTTTCTTAAAGGCTGAAATCGCTTAGTGGTAGAACTTGCTGAAGACTGTTTTTAATTTAATCTTGTATTTTCTTAAGCATAGGGCACAGGCCGTAGGCATGGCTGTGCTTTGGGCAAACACTGGCAGCGCAGCTTGTCACGTGCTAAAGAGAGTGGCTGCTCTTACGCTGCGCTCTTATAGTTAGCGCTCTTATACTCCCCTTCTACCTCAGTAGAATAAACTGGAAACCAGCGTGTGAAACCCACGCAGAGTTGGTGACAGCCTTATTACAGACAGCTTTTATAAAACAATGAAAAGTGAGCAAGTGTTGCTTGTTACAGTTACAGAATCCGCAACCCCAACTGAAATGAATAGAAAATAACTCCAAAATCCTGGCCAGATTTTGCTGCTTGTTTTGTTACTCATTGCTGTCTCTTTCAAGAACAGTTCTTTCAGTGTTCATGACTCTGCCTGTTATTTGTATTTCTATCACTAATCTTGTACAGGCCGTGAGTTTTGTATTTATGTCTTCAATATCCTTCTGATGTATTAGGCCCCCACAATGTGCACACCTGTACTTTGGAAGGTAACATGAACAGTACATAGTGATTTACTTTTTCTTTTTTTATTTTCCCTCTTACTAGGTGCTCAGAAATGTGACAATTTTTCTGAGAAGCGGCCACTTCTTGGTGTGTGCAAAAGCATTGGATCTTCTGGGTAAGAATATTTTTTGTGAAAAAAAGTCTTCTATATAAATTGTAATGTCATCTAAAAAACCTCAGTAGATTACATCTTTAAAGCTCTGCTCATGGGATAATACTGTTAAGAGCTTTTAAAGTTGGGGGTTTTTTTTCAGTGTCTCAGCACACGTTTGCCTATAATTTAAGTTGTTTAAAAGGAATGAAAAATAGTGACTCTTAATATAAAACAAATGAAGAGGTGTTTTAAGTTTATTTTGTTCTTGGTGTAATCACAACTTTAAGATTAGCCTTTTGTGATATAAATCATGGTCAGATTTGTTATTGAGAAGTGTCTAAAGCAATCTGTGTGTCTTAACAAGTAATTAAAAGATGCTTTCAAGCAGCAGTCATATACCAAATGAATTACAAGCACTAAGCAACTTCATTGTTGTAGCCACTCACTGTTTACTTGCAAAATACATGTTATATCTACTTCTTTGTGTTAGAAAAATAAGTCAACAGTCTTGTCTTGTGCTCCCCGGACAGTATTGTCCAGGGACAATAGAGTTATAAAAGGGTGCCTTAAGATATTTTATGTTTGTTTGATACGTTGATTCACACTATGCAAAGGATTTATATCTGTACCTAAAGGAAAATACTTGCTTTTCAAGGGTAATTCTCCACACAATGATTCAAAGGCTAAACAGTTGAAGTAAATCTTACAGTAGTAAGACTGATTCTGTCACACCTTATTCAATTAAGAATCTAATCACTCTGGGTGTGGAGGAAGGCTATCGAGCCTCTATGTATTATTACTAGGTTAAACTAGAATATTAACATTACTTGTCTTAAATGTTTAAAGCAAAAACCACGTAGGATAGAGAAGTGAAGTGTTTTTCTACTGATGTGTTTACACCTTGCAAAACTGTTTATAGTGCCTCTTCTCTTTCCGCTCCCCTAAGTGCATGTACTCTCGTGAATAACTTTTTCTAAGTAGGAGTGCATGTAACCGGTGATGCAAAGACTGCTCGTGCAGGAATTTCTGTCTTAATCCAAGCAATGTATTTATATATGTAAAGGGTGCGTTGGATGGAAAAACACTTTCCTTTATACGTTTGCTTTAGAAGCTGAGACATCTGAGAAATGAACAAACTGTAAGGATTGTTATTTTCACTGTGTTACTCTACTCCTCAGTTAATGGGAAATACTTCAAAGGTTATTGGTAGTTTTTGCTTTTCTACAAAAAAAAAAGCTCGTATGTTTTCAGAACGAAGGGATAGGTTTGTGTTACTACTGATCAGTAGTTAACTGTCTGCAAATAGAAGATTTTAAATGAGGCTTTCTGCTGTGACCAGAAGACTAGCACATCGTTAAAAGAAAGGAGACTGTGCTACAGGCTCTTGTTTACCTGTTTAATAAAGAACCGGTTTGCTCATGGTGATGAACCTTCAACAGAAAACTCTGAAGCACTTTTCCACATTTACTGTTCATTGCAAGTTACTTTTGAGAGAGTCCTTGCAAATTACCTATTTTGTCAATCGCTTTCAGATTAAGAGTTCTTTGATAGTTCACCCTCCACTGGAGTCACGCTTCTTTTAAATTGGCTCAAGTGTCGCACTTGTTTTTTCTTCTGTTACGTTCATGGATCATTTGATTACATTTCTATACTGATTGTTACGGATAAAGAAGGATTTGTGTAGAACATTAAAATAACTCTGTCACGAATAGCCTCTGAACCTGAATCGCAATTTTAGTTCTGCTCTGAACTTGAGGTTTTGCTCATGACATCCTTTCCTGTACGTCTTAACAGTCGTGGACAGATGAAGCACCTTGTTTAATCATACATCTGAATAAAATACTACACTTATTCTAGAGCATTTATTCCAAAGCGCTTGATACTTCCACTATGGTCATCTCCTCACCTACTTTGGAGATAATGCTGTCTATGGCATGAAACGCTGCAGCTGTCAGCACACGACTGAAGCTGTGCAGGGAATAGGCAGCCTATTCTGTCTACTGCAACGGCAGGTAAAACAGTCAATGAAATGATGTAGCACTGACAGTAAAATATTTGCCATTGAACAGAAAGGTAAACGGAGTATCTAAAAGACTGAATGATTTTCTCGAAGGCAGCTAGTCCAAAGCAGATCCAGCAGTGAAACCCAAGTCTTCCAACATGCAGTCTGTTATGCTGATACATTAAACTACGTTGTCTTTCTTTAATACATGGTTATAACAATAGGGCCACTGTTCGTATCTTTGCAAGATGCAGCCTCAAAAGAAAAGAATTCTGCCAGCATGCCCCCCTCCGCCCGTATCCCCCTCCCCACTAGGACGCCAGGTTGTCGGTTCCTTAGAGGAGAAACGTGTGGTATCCTGAAGTGATTCTGCTACTTCCAACAGTCCTCTGGCTTTCTCCTATTCAGATTTCACCCAAGTTATCGTCTAAAATCTGTCAGATTTATTTACCAAGGAGAATGATTCGGGGTAGGGGTGGGGGGGGTGGAGGAGTTTGACTGCTGCAGCCTTGATCATAATTTGAACTTTCTCTAGCAGTTCTTCAAAATTTCTCACTTCTGGTTGTTCTGCTCAATTTTTGCAACTATTGTTACTCTTTTCCTGGAACATCTCTGGCAATTTTGACATTTCCAAGTATGTTCTTCTTGTGCTTCTCTGTTATTGACAAATAAGGGACATGGTTAACACTTTGGAGAAGTTGATACCTGGCACCATGACTTTTGGTCATGGTGTTTCTGGAGGTAATACTCAAAGTACTTTTCCCTGGCAATCTTTTATATTGAATCCATTTTCTGTAGCACTTCTGGAAAGTGCTTTTTGGTTTTTAAGTTTTTGGATGGAAAGTGAAGAATAAATGCATTTTACAGCTGACATGATAAAACTCCAGTAGGTTATTAACTCTTTGTTGCGGTTTAGGAGTACGTGTAAATTACCACATGCTCTTCTTGACCTTGAAAATACGTATGTTAAAGAGCTATTAATTCTGTGCATGCATGGTTCCACGTGATAGATGATTGTACTTACAAATGGGTTGATTTTTGTGGACTTGTACATGTATTCAAATGAATAAAAATCTTTGGGAAATTTGAATTCGGCATGTATGAAAATCACATGAGCGAGTTTTAAGTGTTAAAGATGATAAACCTTTAAAGTAATATAAATCTGATTGATAGAATATATTTATAACTAGATCCACTGCACTGTCGTTTAATAACAGCATTGAATAGTATTTTACCTTTTAGGACTATATCAATGGGGTATTGGCACATTCAAGTCGGAGCTGGGATTTCCTGGTTCCCACCACCAGTCTGCATTAGTCGTTACTATCAGGAAATTCTTCTCTTTTCCTTAAGCTGTAAAGTAAATACACTATAATGAGAGAAGTATAATAAAAAGATATTCTTTTTAATGTAGAACGCTTGTCAATCTGAAATCCAGAGAATTTTCATGTAGTAATGGATTAACTTCAAAAATATCACGTTAAGTAACTTCAGTACTTTTCACTGTCCCTCTAATGTACCATGCACTTTAATGGAAAGAAATTGAGTAATATTGTCTGTGAATACTGTGCTAGGACCTCTTTCCTTCACGACGAAATAAACATGGGTATAAAAGTACTTCATGCGAAATAACATTTGCCTAAAATAAATGTTTGGATTTGTTTCACTCTTGAGATTTTTTTTTTAATTGTCATTTACACAATGAAATATCTCTTTGGTAACTTAGAAATACAATAGTTTACCTCTGAGATCTTCTAATATTTTACTGAATTACAGATTTTTTGACAGGTCTAAAGATATCTTGTTAAATTTTAGTACGTCTCCCAAAGATGTAACAATGTATTAACTTAAAAAGCAACTTCTGGATAACTTGGCATGTGAGTTGTATCTCTTTTGTAATGTAAACTAATACAGTAGTCACTGATGTAATCTATGCTGATAAAACTTACATTACTTTGAAAGTCAGTATTAAGATGTTAATCTTCAGTTTAATATTTCTTAATTTTAAATCTTTATTTCTTTGTGAGAAAGTAACATTTGCGAACCTGCCTTAAAAAAACTTATTTTAGTGTATCTAAAATTTTAAACTTTGCACTTTGAAATTAATTTCTCGCACCTGCTTTACGTAGAAGTTTTCTAGAGATTTGCCACTAATCTCAATCCTTCTATTCCCCACAATGAGTATTTTACCAGGGAAAATGAAATTTCTGTTTTCTGAATTTTTATGGAGTTTCTGACTTGCTTTTGGTACGCACATTTCTTGCGTTTTACAAGTCAAATTTTCCATCTAGTAAAATGACTGAAATGTCTAGCATGGTTTCACTACATAATCTTTTCAAAACAATAGTTTTCTCAGCCCCCATAAAGGATGCAGTCTTGACACATAAATGGGAAACAGACTGTGATTTTTGGCTGATACTACTATGCTCGTTTAGATGTTGGTTCAGTCAACTTCAGTCTTAGATTACAAGTCTGCAAATTAAAGGAAAACCAAAAAGGAAGGAACACCTGCATAAATTTTGTTTTTGTGGAGTTCTGTAGAGGCATGCTTACTTTGTTCTTGGTGATAAGATAAATCTTTATACACGTGCAAAAAGAGTTGATGGTTTTCGGTACATGGTAATTAATTTTCTAGGTGGTGAAACATTAAGATTAGTAATCTGTAAATTGAACAGAGAATTATCCACCCCACCCCCCCAAAAAAAAAAGAAAAGTAGTAGTGGTGGCCACTGCGTGGCAGAACCAGTCAGTGTGTGCTGTTCGCAGCTACTTGGTTTAAAGATAACCAGGTAAGACCAATTATGTTAAATGGAAATATATTCCTGGTTTTCCTATATGAGTTGTTGAAACCATAGTTTGGAACATACCAGATCCATAGAACATCTTCAGTTGCACAGAGAGGTCCGGAATACATTAGTGCTTTTTGTTCTGCTCAAATGTAAACGTACAGATTAATTTAAGTAAATGCTTCATTTTAGCTAATGGAGATGTTTAAGAGGAAGTTGACCAGTATGGTTTGGTTTTGTTTTGGTTTAGATTACTGACAAATAAATCATGGTTTTTCTTCTTGTTTTCCTTATTAGCTAAGCAGTTTATCATACATAGGGGACAAAATTCTTGTGATGGAATGCATACAAGTCTAGCTAAAGGATTGTATTGGTACAACTGCGGGCTTACAGCAGGGTAGGCTATAGACCTTGGTTCTGTGGTTCACTGACCAGCAGCAAAGACAGCTTAAAATTCCTGTTCACCTTGTCTGCTGTTGCCTCTGTGCTGCTGCTTTCTGCATCCCTGGGCTGTGTCACCCCAGCTGGTTGTGGAACCATACAGTAAAGGAGATGACAGAAATAATCCAAGTAAAAAATAATGCTCCGGTTTTATTTTTTAATGATACAGATTATTTCAGTCACCTGGTTTATGAACAATTGCATGTGAAATTGCAGGGTGCAACTGAGAATGTAGTTGGTTGTAGCATGAAGGTGGGAGTGAGCACAGAGGGTGGAATTTCTTAGGTTAGCTTTGCTGCGAAAGCTGGCTAGCCGNGTTTATGAACAATTGCATGTGAAATTGCAGGGTGCAACTGAGAATGTAGTTGGTTGTAGCATGAAGGTGGGAGTGAGCACAGAGGGTGGAATTTCTTAGGTTAGCTTTGCTGCTAAAGCTGGCTAGCCGTGAACTGTGGTCTCACGTGCTATAATGCTTATTCCATTGCCTACTCCTCTTTTAACAGAGCAAAACACAGAAGGTAGAAATCCTGTAAGTGGTTTGTCCCAACAACCACGTCTCTGGATAGCAATATTTCATCTTCTGTTAATGAGTCATTCAACAGGAGGTGGGGGAAAAACGAAATCTTTAAAATCTCCTTGGAATGCAACACAGATCTCTAAGCCATCCTTGCAAAAAGTATTTGACTCTTTGGTGCACTTGTCCTTTATCGAAATAGCCAAATATAGATGCCTAAAAAATTAGGAGGATATGCCAGAGCCTTACGTAGGCGTGTATGATAATCAGATAACTATACGGGTATAGGTAATTGAAAGATCAGTTATAGAAGATTAAAAAGTAAGAGTTTGAGGCCAGTTGACTTTCCAGCCTTCTACATTATGGGGAGTAAAGGATCTCGGTCAGTAACCAGTGCGTCCAGCCTGTAGCGTGTGTTAGGTTTCTAGTATATATTTTTAGAAAGACATATTAATTTAATGAGGTCAAGTGATGGAAAATTTTGGATGACTTGAAGAATTGGATGGAGGTCATCTAAGGGCATGAGAAGCAAGAGGTAATCTTTTTTAATCGTGGGAGGAGAAAGGAAATAAGAGCAAGTAAAAGAAGGAGGAGTAGTTGGAGCTTTGGCTAGCCAGCATTTTTATTCCCTGCTGATCAGTTTACAATGCAAATCAATGGGCAGCAGATTTTCAGGAAGCATGCTTTATTAACGCAGCTACTGTAGATTAAAACCTACTAACCTGAACACAAGTTTAACTCAGGAATGTGTTTATGGGAGTGTTAAGGTTTAGGTAGAAAGCAGCTTTACATGAGCAAGACTAGAAACAAATAAAGCATTAATATTTTCAAATCACGTGACCCCATTCCTTGTCTGGCGAAGTAACGAGTTAATGCTAAAATCCAGTGTCCAGTCCTAAGTGTCTGTGGCTTTTAATGTTTAAAATTAGCTAGCTGTGAAATGATTTGTCAGAGACAAACAGCAAAGCTTTCTGGAAGGATCACCCAAGAGAAGGAAATTAGCTATGATGAATGAAGTTCTTGTTCACAGTTCTCTCGCTGCTCAGAGTAACTCTCCCTGGAATATTTTTACTGACATGCCATTGCAAATGCAGTGGTTATGCCATGGACTCACCCGGCTATGCTAAAGACTGAATCATGCAGTTGAGTGTGTGAAGGGTGTATCCACTCACGATAAAATACAGTGTGGTTTTTTTTTTCAAATCGCGCATAAAAATGGGTTGGGCAGATGGTTATGATTTTCAGTTGTGTCGGACACCGTGAAATAGATTTCACGAAGTTAGTTAAATATTTGTGGTATTTTATTGAAGACTACACAAAACTCGGTCCTATTTTTTCTCCTCAGTTTTATTTTTTGCAGACTGTCAAGGATGTAGAAGTTTAGATTTCTAGAGAGCAATCTTAATTTAATTGTTTTTGTTCTAAAAAGTATGGTAGAACCTTTTAAGTTGAGTGAAGCTCTCTTGTTTCTGTTTATCTTTGAGGGATTGAGTCCCAAAGGCTCTTGTACTGTTGAAAAACTGTAAAGCATCATTAACTGCGAAGTGCGCTGTCCTGTCAACTGCCTTGCAAAGATTTCCTTCTGTTCTAGCACATGAAAAACATTATTATCTCTGGTTATCGTAGGAAAAATCAGTTTAGTCTTAACAGGTTATGTGGTAGCTTTTAAGGTCTTGAGAGACGCAACCCCTGAATAAATTCCTTTTAGCGATGTTGGATTTGATTGTTATATTACGGGCTAAATACAGCGACATTCTTCATTTCAAAAAGAGCTCTTTGGATCCCAGAATTTTTTCTCGTAACTTGTTTCTGTAATTACATTAATGTGCTTCAACTAGTTTTGTAATGTCTAGGTCGTGTTTACTGGGAATTCTGTGAATTTTCTCACAGATCAAAATGCTCCGAGATGCAGCTTTAATGGAATAAGGTAGTGTTTCCATTTGTAAATACCGAGGGTAGGAAAGATCCGGTGTTCTTCTGATAGACCAAATGTTTGTCTGAGTGAGCTGTAGTCAGAAATAACCTTTGAACTGTAATAAACTGTTAATCTTGGATCAGAACTGGAAGGAAGAAAATGAGTATTTGGGGTCAAAATTTGACCAGTTGGTGAGAACTATGGGTGGTTTTGACCTTCTAAAGCTGTGATTTATTAAGCTGTAAAAGGATAAACCTTTTCTAAATGATCTTTGGGATAGCGTAGAGGTTTGGGAGAGCAGATTTCCGAGCTGAGGCGTCGTTTCATTTTACTGCTGTTCCAGCCCCCTGTGCGTGTAATGGTGCGGGGAGGAGATGGAGGGAAGGAAGTAGCCGCTTGCTAAATGCACAGCCAGATAAAACCAGCTGGAGCACATACCTTCCTTGAGTAACTTGTCAAAAGAAGCACTACAGGGAAAAGATAATGCACAGCGCCATTACAGGCGAAGCTGCTGGTTCCAGAGCCACTTTAAATTCCACTTTAAATTATTAAATACTGTAAACGCTATAAAGTTAATTAGAAGAGGAACAAACTCTACAAAGATAAATGTGTTTTCAATATGTTTCTCGGGGAGGGTACAGTAGAAACCAGTGAATGAGAGGAAATTTATTTCTGGCAGCACTCTAGACATGGAACTGTGGTTGAACTTTTTACCCTAATTACGTCCCCACTAATGCCTGCAGCGGTCTGGAATCAAAGCGGCCCTTTAGGCCCTGGAAAGTCTCTGATGTGGCGAGCGTTTGTTGTGTGATGAGGGTTACTTAAGAAAAAACGGAATATTGTGACAAGATTTTTCAAAATTTCTCGGTTACCACCCATCTCACTTGTTGCCTACAAAAATAGAGTAATTGTTTGCATCTGTGTGTTTTTGTCTGTCTTAGAAATAACTGTTATAAATCAATGTGACATAGACGTAGAGAACAGTTGAGGATCATATTTTATTTTCTTCTGTGTTTCAGGGTTATTTCTATGTTATATACTGTAAGAAGGATTTAAAGTACGTTGCAAAATAATTATAAATTTCAGGATGATTTAAGTTGGTTTCTTTTTCGGAGGATACTAACACCATCAGATATTGAGTTCTCAATCAATTCAAAGAAGATGGTATTTAATATATTTTTCCCTAAATGACGGCTGTCACTTCATGCTCATAGTTTAAGCAGCTGATTGCAAACTGCGTTAGCTTACAGCCCTTGTATCCGTATTGTTACGCAATCGCTGCCACTTGAGTAATTCACTACAACTTGATGGTATGTGAACTTTGCATCTGTTACTAAATGTCAGTTTCTCTTACAGTGCTCGGTCTGGACTCTTTTTTCTTCTCCTTTTTTTTTTTTTCCTTCAATAATATGTAATATGCAGAGGAAACGTCAAGGGATTTTGCCGAGCTCAAGCATTTGTGTATGGATTAGATTCTTTTAAATCACTGAAATATGGAAAAAGACAATTAAAACACAATAAATGGAATCCATTTTAAAAAATCTGATAGAATTATTCTTTAGTTCTGGTCTGATTTTTGAAGCGGAATGAATATATTTTGGTAGTTTTAAAATTCTAAATTTACAAATAATTTAAAATGCATAATGCAGTAAACTTTTCTTCAGTAATTCGAAATAGAGGTTTACAAGGCTCCTTCTATGAAAAATGTTGTAAGGCATGCTCGTAAAAAAAGGTTTTGCTTAATTCCTTCTTTAAATTGTGACTAGGTAATAGCTTCAGAATATGATGTGAGGAGAGCCCTTACCACATTTTTGGATGGTTGCTCACAAACTTACGTTTAAAATTAATTGTAATTTAAATTATTAATAGAATATTCATACAGTATAATTATATCATTTTACAGATGAGGCATTAATAAAATAACACTAAAAGTTGTGATTGATTTTTGCCTGTACAATTTGAAGGACTGTATCTCTCATTTCAGCATCTGCTGTGTTAGGTGACTGTGGTGAGAATGCAATATTTCTTTGTGCCTTTGCTTAGCAATTGTAATCCCTCCTGGAAATGTCGGCTGCATTTAACTATGAAATTCCTCCAAATTTTATGAGAAGTGGGTGAGTAAAGGAGGTGGCTGTATTGGTGGCTTCACTGGGTAGGCAAAAGGCTATAATGTAAGCTAACCCTTTTTTGATGAAGGAATTCATGTAGTAATAATTATTTGTTTAATTCTCAGCCGTAAGGCCTGGTTGAAGAGAAGCAGGCTATTGGTTTTGCTATTCATGGGGCTCCTTGTTTACAGGAGTTATTTTCAGGGATGATTATTTCACATGTTCAAACCAGCTTTTGGTGAGCTCAGTTACAGTGAAACTTCTGCATGTCTGAAGATCACGGTCTGCTATGTCAAGTCATAAATTAAATTAAGACAGACATAAGAACATACAATTAATGGGCACTTGCGAAAGTTTTGGCCTGCCTAATGTGACTAGAACCTCATCGAGGCTTTGTTGTTCACAGTGCTTTTCAAGTGCCTTAATCATAAGATCAAAGCTTATCTCTGCTCAACTTCAGTCATGTGCACTCTAAAGCCCTCTGATTTTTTTCTTGGAAATGGAATTGTTTTCAAGCTTCTCAAAAAATGTAATTCGAGCCATACGTTAGCATATAAACCGTTACGTTTCAGTAGACTTGTGAGCAAGTGAAAGATGTCTTGCCGTCATGCAATTTGAGGCAGAGAGGCTGCTTAATACAGAGGTGATGCAGCGTTGCGCAACCCTGTTAGTTTCTGCTGATGTTGTTAATGACACCAATGGCAAACCTGTTTCAGGTAAAACAGGTTGGTACAGGGTTTTGTCTGTAATGTTGAATGCAAAGAGTGGTTTTTGCATGGGGGTTGGGATGGCAGGGCAGGGGGATGCGGAGCTGCTTGCTTAATTTGACCTTTGATCATGATTACACGCGAGAAGAGAAGATGGCAGTAGGCCTGTCAGAGCCCTGCATCACAAGGTAAAGCACAGAAAAGAAAAAAAGTCAGAAATCTAAAGAAATTTGTTACAAGAATCAACAGAATGGAACATTTGCACCTTCGTAATACTTTTGCCATGTTAACAGTTGCAGGTAAAAACACCTTTTTAAGTATTGATTGTTGAGTATTGAGTCATACCCAAGATGGAATCTTTAACCTACACAGATTGCAGAGGAACGTGACGGCCTTGCAGTGGCTGAGCAAAGATTCAGCCTGTGTTTTTGAAGAAGCTTTGTGGTGCACTTCAGAACAATGAGTTCTGTTGACTCTCAGTTTATATTGCTTTTAGCTTTTGGTAGAATTCTGGCTCTGTTAAATGTAACAATGTCTCAAATATATAAAATTAGTGTACATATGCTGCAATAATCAGCTGCAATCTGTGTGAACTGTGCTATCTTCTGATATGCCATTGATCAGAAAGTACTCTCAATAAATAAAAAAACTTTGGTATTCATTTGGAGTTTTATACAAACCAGCAATTTGTAAAGTCTAGGGCTGTAAGGCTGTAAGTGGCTCCACAAAATGCTCTGGCTGGGTTCTTGGTGAAATTTGGCTGTAGCTAAAAGACATTTCAGCATCAGTTTGCTCTGTGTTGTGGTCCTGGAAATCTGGTATTTTTTTATTAAGCTGTGACATGCATCGGTCTCTTGATATGCAAAAAGTTTCTACATCGTTTGATTTTGGTCTGTCTTACATGATCTTGAAGGTCGGTGTAGGATTTATTACAACACAAATTGCATGCACCTATTCCAGTGGTGAATTCTGCTTCATTTGACAGTAAGAAGATGGACAAGACAACATTCTGTATTTTTGGAGGAAAGCTTAATCAACTGATCATAGAGAGATTAATCTTTGACAGAGGTATGACAGAAATGCAGTTATATTGTACTCAGAAGTTTAATCTTCTCCAAGACTTAGAGAAAAATATTCCGGTTAGCGTGTTTGTGGAATGATCAAGGATAGCCAGTGCAGGTTTAGAACTTTTGTATAAAAGGACTGTTGTTACACACAAGAAGAATATACCAGAAAAATTGATTCTGATCTGAAAAGTGGAGCTCCAGATGTACTTTTCCTTAGTGATAGCTGTGGTCAAGTAAGCCTTGTAGATGAACAAATCTCTTGAGATGCCGCTAATCTTCCTATATTAACTAACTCGAAATATGATGGGACAGCTATGTTTTGTAACATGTGGTATGTCTCAGTGAAGTGGAAAGTGTGTCACGCTCTAGTCTCTCTGCAGAAGCACGCCACAGCTGAAAAGCCAGCTTGTGCTATATTTTACACTTCAGTGACAGGCATGGCACATGCCATAGAGTGAAGCAATACAATACAACATGCTGCGGTATGTAAAGGTGGGTTGTAGGCCGTTGTACGTCTTTATTTTGCTTCATGCATTTTGAACTTAAAAACCCCCAAATTTAGAAAGTCTCTTCTGATGACGAGAATGAGCAATGTTGTTAAGGGCAGAAAACACAATAGTGGAAACACGTTATGTACTGCTGGTAATGCAGAATCAGGGAAGAGCCGTCAGCTGCCAAAACTGAAGGGTAGTTTGGGGATTGCTAAGCATTTTAATATTTTGAAGGATTTCCCCTTCCATTTTACTTTTCTCCTTTTACAGCTGGTACTGTTCTTGTAGTATCTGTTACGATAATACCAATACGATGATGAAACCTAGTTGTAAATTTTCCTCCTCTTGTTGATATGCAACACAGTCTTTCTGACACCTCTACTGCAGGTGGGAATCAAAGGAGCTATTGATTTGATTGAACGACAGTGGACATAATTATTGTTGAAAGTACTCAGAACTGAAAAAAAGTCCATGACTTCCGTCAGTTCAAAATATCTGTTCCAGGACTGTCAAAAAAAATTTGTATTTTCAGATTCTTCCTCCATACAGTCCCAGGATCGGAAACAACTTTTCATTCTGTATTCGGTCGGGGGTTGTGGCTGTCATATGAACTGTGGTATGTGATTGAGAGTGACTTCGTTGTATCCTCAATGGCAACTGAATGTTCACTCAAAGTTGCAGATGATGGCAGTGTGCAAAACTGGTGAGGAAATGTTTATCTGCATTGCCCTTTAGTAGGCTGGCTTCTTGCTACATTGAAATGAAGGTTTTGGTCTTCGTTTATTTAACGTAGAATTGTTAGCGCTGTCGATAACTGGATCTTTTCCTGCGCCCTGCATGACAGGTGTTTTCCTGCATCTTTCCTGCTGGTAGTTCCTAAAGTTTACCATAGCTTTAGGTGGGATTGTTGTAGAGGCTGCCGCAGAGAGGTCTGTTTCTGTCAGGACCCAGCTAAACACAAGTTTGGCGTACCATCCTGTACAAACCGTGGGGTGGAAATGGCTTGCCTTGACCCGTGATTAGATATGAGTCCGTAAAGGAGGGGGTGGCAGGAATCCATGTATCTGCATTTTTATTCATTGTACGAGAAAAACATCATAAAATGACATGAGTAGGTATCCTGAAAATGCTTGAACGCAGAGTTCGGCGTGATGGGTACTCAGTTCAGATAACTGTATTTTATCCCCTATAAACACTTGATACACTCTTAAAATACTTTCTGATGCTTTTTGTCTACAGAAACGTGTCTTAAAACTGAAAGATCGAAACAAATGTAATAATGTTTAAGTAAAATGTAAGGGTTTCTTCTGACACCTTTTAAAAAAAAATAACACCATCTGGAACTGTGCTGTTGAGCACAACTGCAGATTAGGCCCATAGTACTTTGCTTTAAGCATTTGAAATGTGTCTGAAATTCTCAGATCCGAACTTCAAAAATGAGCTGGCAACTGTGTTTCATAGGTATGAGACTTCTGTATTGACTACTAAATTTACAATGTCCTGTATTAAACGCTGCCTTCCGACGTCTTACTTGCGGCATTAGTAATGCGACAGTCTCCTTCCCCGCTCCCCCCTCCCCCGACATGTTCTTCCCCTAGTGATTTTAGTATAAAAACCCTTTTGAATTAGGACTTTCCTTGCTGTGTGTTTTTGTGAAGTGCCTTGTATGTTCATGCNCGACGTCTTACTTGCGGCATTAGTAATGCGACAGTCTCCTTCCCCGCTCCCCCCTCCCCCGACATGTTCTTCCCCTAGTGATTTTAGTATAAAAACCCTTTTGAATTAGGACTTTCCTTGCTGTGTGTTTTTGTGAAGTGCCTTGTACGTTCATGCCTGCTGTGATAAATGCCGTTTGTGGTGCATGCGCGTAGTATGTACGTTAGGCTCTATTGTTATGGTAAGTGGATGCACTTGATCTCCTGGAGGGGAGTGCTGGCCTTGCCACTTACAAGCAGCACTTGACAACGGATTCATGGGATGGTAATTAGAACAGCTTCGCAGGAGCCTGTGTATCCAACACTCGACAGCAAATATCAGCTAGTGAACCGATAAATAACAGCAAAACAGTGGGGAAGAAGCCGGTTTGGTAGCCAACAGAAAACAGGGATCTCATGGAAGCAGCTGAGCCTTGTAGTCTTCTCTAAGAGGGCAGAGACTGAAATTTGTGCAGAGAACAGCTTTTCTCCTCAGCATCAGTGAATTCCAAATATTAAGTCAATTCATTACATTAGCTAGCCATACGGAGAGCATAGAGGTAAGCAGCATAGCAATTGCCTGCCATGAGATTGGCTTTTTATTAAAAGTTCTTAAATGTCTCCCAAAGTTACCATTAAGGATTCTTCAGACAGTGTTGCAAAGCTTGTAATTGTATGGCAGTGTAATTTATTTAGTTACAGGTTTTGCTGTTCAGTGAAGTTTAGTTTCTTTAAGAATAATTTTTGCTAAAGACAAAATGGACGTAACTTTGACTTAAATCGATACGATGTAACAGGGTTGCTTAACACATTTGTGTTCTGTAATTTATAGAATTAATTTATACCTGGGCAGTTGATTATGATAATATAAATTTGCCTGTAAGCTGGAAAGGTTTATACAGTACCACACCTTGCAATAAAAGAGTTATTTTCACCTGAGGACAGGGATTTATGTCACTGCAGAGACAGAAAAACAAGATACTGACAGTGTTCCTGCAGTGGTTTACAAGCTTCAGGACCAGCAGAGCACTGTCAAGCCTCAGTTCTCTCACAGACCACGACCTGGGTTACGGATGGAGACAGAAACCACTCCTTCCTGAGCCCTTTTAACAGTTAGACTCTACGCTGTGAAGAAATGCCTTGCTTAGGAAACTACAGACACACAATACTACTAACCCTGAAGTCAAAAGCACAGAAGGGGAAGAAGGGGAAATGATTAATGCAACTTTTAAACATTAGTATTGGTCAGGTGTAGGGATCAACACTTTGGGTATTGTTTTGACCTTTTTCAAGAATTTTAATCAAAAGCGTTTGAAAGGAGCGGTACCTCTATTCCCAGTTCTTTGCATCTTTGTTCTGCCCGCCTGATGGAACGTTGTAGAGGAACTGACGCGTGTTAGTTCACCTTTTATCTGTTCCCTTTGTTCGAAGAATTGGTGGCTTACTTGCGTATTGTACACACAGACGGCTGTCCTATCTTTTTTTCTTTCCACACACAGACAAACGACGTGGTTTTCTTTTGGCATGTCTGTTTTTGGTATTCAGGCTGAGACCTGTAGTTTACTTGTAACAAAATGGTTTGATGACTTCTTGAAAACATTTCTGTTATATTCCTGTGGCACTAGGAAGATGGTGAGGTAAGAGGGGTAAGATGGAACTTTTTTTACTAGACTGATAGACTTGATCAAAGTATTTGAGGAAGATGCAAGTGTGAGGTTTGTATCTGTAGATATTTAACACAAATATTGTAGCGCTGTATCAAATAATTTCCTCTCTTGTATTTAAAGGATTAGATTTAGTAACACGTGTGTAAGACTGGTACAGGTTTTTCTTATTTAAAACTAAGTGCTTCCATGTTTTTTGCAATTTGTGGTACACTTAAAATGTCTGCTGCTTTGTGTTTCAGTGCTACACGTGCATTTTTGGGAAGCGTCACTTTCTCAGTAATCTTACTCTGCTTTTCCTGCTTTTGAATGTTGAGTACGATGAATGAAAGCAAGAAAATTCCTTAGAGTTGAGCTTTCCAGCTTTTATTGTGAAAAGTTGGAATGCAGAGAGCCAGGGACTTTTAGGGGACTAGATGGTGAAAGTCTTAACAAAAGCTTTGTCTGCAGTAGTGTTTAAGGAATAAATAATGCAATCATTGGATTTGATTCTTTTTTTCTTTAAAGATTCTTCATTCTGGTGTGCATCCTTCAGAAGGAAGATGAGAATACTGCAATACTGAGGAGAGCTCAGAGGAGGACTGCAAATATGTGCTAGGGCTGGAAAACAAACCTTACAACATAAGGCTTAAAAATCTTTTTTACTTGATGGCAGATGAGTTAGTGACTGGATTGCTTTGGATGCTTACTGAGTTACGGAAGAGATAACTGAATGCAGTAAGCTGCTTTGTTGCTGACAGGCATAAAAGCTGAAAAGCAGAATATGTAAAAATTCTATCTCCCAGAGAGAAGTAATTTCATAAAAATAAAATTCTTTGAACGTGGGAACAACCTAATGTAAAAATAGAAGACTCCTTGTTGCTCAAAGTCTTTTAAGACAAGATTAAGTTGCTTGGTAAAAAATAATTTTTTTGAGATTCTGGGACTTTTTGTGCGTGGCCTGGAAAAAGAGATGTTCCTTCTTGTACTGAAATCTGTTAATGTGAGCAAAACTTCTTCAGGGACCTTGAGGAGAACAGAATTGCCTTTGTGGTCTCAACATGCTAATAATTTTACTACGAAGATGATAATCAAATCTTGTGCTTCAAGTTTCCGGTGTAGATGTTCAGAAAGGAATTTTCCAATATACAATTAATTGACTCTATACTGCGTACTCTGGTTTTGGTTTACTTTTCTTCCCCTTCTGTGAAGCATCAGAGAGCGGTCCCAGCTAGAACAGGTGACTGCATAATTTTAACCACTGCACTGCTATTTAGAAACTTGCATTTATGTCACTGTCAGGGTCCTCCTCGTTCCTATATGGAAATAGGTTTTTCTTTAGCGGAGACTTAGTGGTAGATCTGATGTTTTATAGAGTAGTAATTCTTAAAAAACCTTTCTGGAATAGCTTGCTGTACAGATCATTTGGGCATGCCTTGTCCAGCCAGTGCCTTGGATTTGCTGTCGCGTTTCTCTCTCCTGTTTTCTGCATGCGACGTGTTATTCAGTGCCAGGGCTAAATTGCTTTTAAAGCATTTGAGCTAGGTATAAGAATAGATATGTAGGTGAAACTTAATGGCCTGCATTAGACAGGAAGTCTAGGTGAGGTAATGGTCCCTTCTGACTTGACAATGAAGTAACCTGTCTTTTGTAAAATAAGTTTTGAAGCAGTATTCTATTTAAGGCACTTGAAAATTAAAAAAAAAATGGTTTAAATGCTTCTGTAGATGTTAAATCCCACGGGTTGTAAGCTGGACCTAGTAAGACATGGTTGTATTATTAGGTTTTTTGAGTATGATCTCAGAGTAAGTTGTAACATTTTTACCGCTTTTCCTAAAGACACAGAAAGTAATTAAAAATAAGACTATGATAACCATACATTAACACATTGGCTGTTAATAGTAATTAATTGGCTGTTTTGCAAAATAAATTCACAGAGCCTGTATAAAGGAGTACAGATGATAGAAAATATTTTTACTGTAAAAATGTCCTTCCTACACTTTCTCTAATGAAGGTTGTGCCTATTATTTTAGCAAGTTTATTGCTATCTAAAATGTATTATGATGCCATAACTTCTGCCACTGTTCCCAGGTGATGTCATTGTGTATCTGGTCAAGCTTGTGTTGTATGATTGCAGAGAAAAAAAAAAAGTAGGTAGGTGGAGATGCTTCTCTTGATCTCTTTTTCTAAAGATTCTAGCCCTGTCTTTTGTGGAGATGGTATAAAATACACAGTGATGCACTATGTTGGCCGAACAGCTTCCATCCTGAGATGATGTTTTTAAATGCCACAAATAACTGGAGAACGCCTTGTGTAGAGAACGCCCTGTAAAGGCCTGGTGGTCAGCTTTTTCAGCAAAAGCTCTATTTCAAGTTTAGGCCTCTCAAACATTTTGTTATTTTCTTTCTGGACTCCTGAGGCCATTCTGTAATTGATGTCTGTTCTCTCTGAGTGTGATGTTGCTCACCACGTGGCAGAGTGGGGAGAGGCAGCGGGGAGAAAAGTAAACACTTGTGAGCAGGCAGAGTAAAACCTTTCTAGGCACAGAAAATTTTGGCCTCGTGTTGGTTTGGTTCCATCAGACTTCTCCTTTTTTCCCCCCCTATAACAAGTGTGTGTGTTTTGTACAGTATGTTTGTCTCTGTGTGCAAACATACTACACAGAGCTTTTATAAATGGTGTGACTCAGAGCTAGCAAAAAGAGGTGATAGGTATGTCACGATGCATGAGCACAGATGTAGTCAAGTGCCAGCTGTGCAAGGCGTCTGTTATTTTTCTTCTGTCCCTGCACTGCAGTGGTCAAATAGAAGACAATAAAAGAGCTTGGCTGTGTTTGTATATTTATTAATGCTGGCGTTTTGAAGTCGTTGGTGAATTTGTGCCTGTTACTGTTAAAGAAGTTGTTGATCTCTCTGCGTTGAGCAGCTGTTTTAACCATCAGGGTACATAACAAAAATTTGTTGATAATCTGTGGGAGTAATTTGCAAGAATTTTATTTGTGGCAGACTTAATGTTATTACCAAACTGCAAAGCCCAGTGTTTTCATGTTCCTGTCTTAATCTCTGCCCTTTACATAATCATCACTTGTACACTTAAATATGCTTGGAGCCCTGCTCATCAATGAGACCTGTATGAACCATGGGTTTATCAGAAGAAAACCTTCTTAGGTAGAAGTCTGCTTCTTTTATTTTCTCCCAAAAGGTGGCAGTTTGTTAGCACAGCCTAGGATAGGCCACCAACTAGGATATTTCAAGCCCGTTTACTTACAGTGTCTCTATGATACTCTGATGAAATGTGTGTCCATTGCTGTATTCCTGAAACAGAGCAAGATGCGGTAATTTTAGTTTCATACAATTCTAAGGTTTCGACAACTTCCAATTGTCAAGAGTTCCTTTTTCAAGTTTGTGGGGTTCTGTATTGCAGCCTGCGGTGGTTTTGGTGGTGCTCAGTGGTAGTTTGGATACTTCTGGGTTTGTAGCTGAGATTTAACTATATTTATATTGATTACACTAAATGTTATTATTTTGTTCTCATACACCATGTCATTTTGAATATTTAATATTTGATTGATAATTTAGTGAAGGAAATTAAGAACAAGGCATTATGCCTAAATGAATTTTTCTAGAGACCGTGCAAAGGACTCCAGGATGTTCGTCAATAATGATGCGTTGTCTTACTGAACACAGTAATATTCTGTATATTTAAATGGAGCTTCTTGCTTAGTGTAAATCTTCCTGCTATGTGGTAACTTAAAAGAATAATAAAATCACACATGTAGTACGAATGTTATGGAAGAATGGAAATTCATCCTCTGCTTTTGGTCTTGGCAGGTTTGGGGTCAAATTCTTAAATAATTGGTTAAAAGGAGTTGAGATGTCTGGCTTTTAAAAGCTGTATCCTGGTCTCAGGCTAGATTTTTAACTTCAAGAATGTGAAGGGAGCACAGTAATTGAGTCTGACTTCCTCTGCAACATGGGCCATAGAAATCCCTGTTTCGAGAAGATGGGGAATTAGGAGTAGTTCAGTGGAGGTCAGAAAAAGCTGCATTGTGCTGTAACTGGTGGCAAGCCAGTTCTAGCTTTTGCAGCCCTATTGCCCATCTTTTATTGCTCCATTCATGTGCTTCTACTTCCTTTCTTGCTTCCATGCTTGTTAGACCTTTCACTGAGCCCTTTTGCTGGACTAACCTGTGGGAGAATTCCCTCTAGAGGAGAAAGAAAGGACAAAGTGTTATTTTTATGTTGATTTAATAAGCTAAAATGGGTCAATGTAGAATCCATTGCATATCAGAGGTCAGGAAAGAAAAGGACACAGACCCATGGAGCCTGAGCTTTTGGCATCGCTGAAACGGAGGAGGGAAAGACAGCTCTTACTGCTGCTTGTGAGTAGTGTAGGCTAATCAAGGGACTCTTCTTATTCTCTGAGTTCTATGACAGAGAAATGAATCTTTGGATCTGTGTCTGTAACCCTCATTGTCCTGTTGTAGAAGAATGGATCTCGCTGCTAGCTGAGGAGATGGAAAGGAGGGTAAAGAAAGACCATTCCAAAAGATAGTTGAGAAATAATGTCTTTGGAAAAGAAAGATATGACATAATAATTAGTCATTCGAGTGACAGGATTATTACCTGTAATTTTGGTGGTGCAATACGTATTGGGAGGTACGTACTCTTGAGTATTTGTCATGTAGGTAGTTATATGTCAAGTCGAAATGGAACTGGTTTTCTGTGTTTTCTAGCAGCAATAAGCTTCCAATGTAAAGTTACTAGACTTGGGTCTCACTAGTTTAAAAGTGTTTTTGAAGGGCCTTTGAAGTGCTTAGAAGTAACAAACAGCACCCTCTAGTTAGTAGCCTAGGTATGTGCCTAGAAAAATGTGTATTTTGGGAAGAATTCCAGTAGGGAAAATGTCAAAACTCATTTTTTCTATTATTTCTTTGACAGTTGTCTTTCTGTGCATAAATTCTATATTGTTTCTCTGCTGCACGCTTACTGTGTGTACCATTTTGTTATCTTGAGACATTTGAGGTAAACAGTTGGCATTTGTACTCCAGTTCTCCAGAAAATTCTCAGGCAGCTTGAGTAGATCCAAAAGACAAGCAAGTGTTGTGTCAGGAATTGTGTTAAACTCTGTAAAATAAAACAGATATGGGCAAGGGAAACACCCTCCTTTACCAATACTTAGTGTGTGTTTGTACAGCTGGCAATTTGTGCTGCTTCATATTCGTTGACCTAGAAGTAGCCAACATTTTAATGTGTTCTTGGAGGGGAAAAAAGGTGTTATGGAAAAGAGCTGCCACATCAAAGCCTCTCCTCAGCTTGTAAAATGGTTTCCACCACTACCTTCCTCAACCCTATCAGAACACTCAGCACTTTCTCCCTCTCAAAAGAAAGCAAGCCTTTTTATTAAGAAATGACCTTAGAGTTTTATTTATATTAAAATGATAAAAGTGACACAAAGCAGTTGAAAAGATCTATATAGTTCAAACAAAAGTCCATCAGAGATGTAATGTAAATTCTGTGTAATGTTTGTCTATCAAATCAAGTCAAATGATTCAGCTGTTGCATAGAGCGAAATAAGTACTCCCTTTAGGAAAGTGTTACTCTGCGGAATACTTTTTTAAATAACTAGAGTGTAGTCTACAATGTCATGCCTATCAAATGGCTTGCTCTTGGCTGCTCAGATCTGATGTTCCAAAGTCTTACTTGTGACAAAGGAAACCGAGTGCTTGATGGTTATTTACACAATATGGGTTCTTGACCATTGTGGATATCATAATTCGATTTTAATCGCACTTTCCCTTAATGTGGAAGGCTTATATTGACCCTTTTGTTCTCCAGCATTCTGCTCATATTGCTGGATTTTTCATTTATCATGCCAAATAATATAGGGGTAATGTAATATAATTTTGCAAGAGGTCCTTCTTTCAATTAAAATCTTTTTTTGAATTCGTTTTAGGACAAGCCCACCTTACTGCTGTGTGGACCTTTATTCTTTGCGAACAGGAGAGATGGTCAAGTCAGTACAGTTCAAAACTCCTATTTATGATCTGCATTGCAATAAAAGGTAAGGATCTTTACATTCTTTTGGTGTTAGGGCATGTAATATTTCAGTAATGAATACAATTTCTGGTGTATGCACTCCCTGACTTGGTTATTTTGACGTTCCTGTAAGCACAGCTTTGGTTCTCCATTTCTGAAGTAATATTTCAGTTTGAGTATGACAGTATACTTCTCCAATGGCTTTCATTTAAGAAGCTCAAAACATTTTGCATCTGAAATCATTTAAGCTTCTTTCAGTTGTGATGAGGGTGAGCAGGAATCATTGGAATCCTCTATCGTTTACCTGCAGGTGGAGAAATGGGATCATTGGGAGTTTAAATGGTATAGAGCAGTAAAGAATTTATGTGTCTCTTCTTTCTGTTCTGTTGTTCTGCCAGATACATTGCCTTCTTGCACATCCAAAAAATTCCTAGTGTGCATGCTGTGGTTTACAGGAAATAATGTTCTTGTGAGTCGAATAACAAAGCAGCATCTCCTAGTGAGGATAATGTCACCTAGTTTCTGAGAGAAGATGACTTAGAAGACTGAGCGTCAGGTTGAAAATACCTTGTTTCCTTAGAATTGTGAGTTCAGATTTTTCTCAGTGAACTTCAGATCTTCCTCTCTCCAAGACACCCAAAACTGAACACCCTTGTAGTTTACCCAGGATCCCTACATGAGGACATTGATGATCGCTTGGCACTCCTGATGTGAGAGTTTGATGCGGTGGCGTTGGTCAAAGTCTGTGATCACGCTGCTTCCTCCCACCCAGCTATTACTGTTATTAATCGCTTGAGGTACCTTATGGAAGTTGTGGAATATGATTCCTCAATGGAGAAGTTGCTGCATTTCTTTGGCAATTTGCTTGCTGGAATTGTTTGTCCTTCTGTGAGGAAGGTGCCGTGATAACACAAATCATGAAGAACAAAATAGAACCTCAGAATAAAACATTTTACATGCCTGCTTTTTATGGCAGTAGCCAGCACGCTTGCGTATGTGAAAACCACGAAAGCGTATGAGCATGTATTGAACTCATGCAGTAAGGGAAGTTAGCAGTGTTGGAGGTTGGAGGGGGGGAAAAAGGGTATAAAACTCTACAACCTCAGAAGCCACAAAGGTTTTGTGAAACAGACATTTGTCTATGATTGTACCATCAAAATCTGAATATTAATGACTACGTTAGGTCAAGTATAAGTTACAGAAGAAAAGTAGTCCTGTTGAACTACTGGGGTTTTTTAATTCCTGTCAATGTTCTTATTGTAGGATGTGGGTATGATTGTTTTATCAAAAAAGAGTTTCACTGAAGTGGTTGAGTTGGTGAGAGTTATGTGCCGTGAATAGGTCACTGTTCCTTTAAAAGCTGTCAGAAGGAGTTCAGTACTTATCTGTGCAACTGTCCCTTGAAAAATTTAAAGTTCCCTTGTATACAGTGTGATGATAGTAAATCTTTCCAGTCTGGCCTCCTAGCAAAAGAAAAATCCAATTGTAGAAACAGTCAAAGGCAAATCATCATTCAAAGTCTCTCCCAACTAAAAAGTCTTTCCAGGTGCTAATGTTTCTTTTCTGAAGTGGTAAAAATGGAAAAGCTACTTCAAAGCTGTGTGGCTGTATGTAGGGTAGCTGCTTTTTTGGAACCTATCAGATTCTGTTGTTATCCAAGGAAAGCTCGCTATTTCAGATTGAAAATACATTAAATGTGACCAAGTGCAGTGCTAATGGTGCGTTAACCGTACTATAGACTAATGGAGTCCAAAACTTGAATTTAAAATAAAATTTGAGTTGTAGAAGAAGGGAAACTGTTTATTATTTATGTATTTATACTCTAGAATCATCCATCTGGTAGGCTTCATTTACACAGAAAGACAGTACATCTTCAAAGAGCAGAAAACAAAAATCTACAGGATTGGGAGATATTACAATCAAATATACATAGGTTTGCTAGATATACTTTACACTTGCACACGCATTCAAAGCCTTTCCATTATTCATTAGTTAACTTTCTTTTAGGCCTTGTGGAAGAAGTTAGGATTGATATATTTTCTTTTGTTTTTCTTTCCTGCAGTTCAAGCAATTGGAAGATACATCATTTCACTAAAACTACTACTTTGTCCAAAACTAGTATTGATTTATATACACAGTTTATAACTCTTAAAAATTGAGATTTATAAATCAGAAGGAGATAGGGAAGCACCTTTTTCACAATGAGATCTATAAGCAAATAAGAAATCCTGCATTAATTTCTTGTATGACTTAACACATCTGAATCCACTGGGTGCTGTTGCATGTTCTGCCCGCTTCTTCTGGCAAGTAGGCTGTTCGCTCTGAAAGTGTACGTGTGCTTCCCGTTCTAGATCTGCAAATCTGTGAATATGAAAGACTTTTGCCCGAAAATGTCCCTTGATTTCTGCCTTCCTTCTAAGAATTTGTGCTTCTCCTTGTAGAGGCATACTGATAAACAGAGCAGCGTCAGCGTCCTAGGACGAGATGTTATAAACCAGAGAGTCCTGAAAGAATTTGAGATGCAGAACAGAGCTTATTGCTTTCATCAGCTTCTATATCAAAGTGGCTGGTGGTACGCCAGCCTATTGAAAAGGCTTCAGGGGTCATCTTGGGAACTACAAATGCAGCCTATGTTATTTGGCAAATGTGTTGGTAAAAATAATAGCAAAAATCAAATAGCAGACAGACAGATAACTCATGCCTATTGGAGGAGCATTAGTGCAGTTTTGTAGGTGGAAATCATGACTCAAAACTTATTTGTATGTCTGAAAACATCAGCAAGTGTGTCAGTAAGGTTCATACTTTTTTAGCGTAGTCCTTCACCAAAGAGTCTTACAGGTGTTGAACTCTCTTGGGATAAGAAGGAGGTGTTCCTGTGGCTAAACAGGTAAAAATAGGGGGGGGAAGGAGTTAAAGGCTGGTTTTCATGCTGATGGGAGATAAGCATCACCCTTTACCCAAAGATACGTGTCCAGACTGATGTGATTCGTCATCTTTTTANAAAAATAGGGGGGGGGGGAAGGAGTTAAAGGCTGGTTTTCATGCTGATGGGAGATAAGCATCACCCTTTACCCAAAGATACGTGTCCAGACTGATGTGATTCGTCATCTTTTTAAACATTATTCTATACTGAAATAATTGATCATAATTTTCCAATAAAACATTAGCTCTGTATTTTAGTCGCCGAGAGATGTGATTAATTTTTGCCGCATCATAGCTTTACAATCAAAACTATTAGAACAGCATTTAATAATGCTCTTTGTCATCAGCTCATTAAAAAAATACTCTCTCATATTCTTCCTAATGAGAGAATAATCAGATTCTTAGTTGTGGCATATTGCTAAATGCTCCAGATAGCTGGTAGATTTTGTCCATGTGTTCACTGGCTTCCCAGGTGGTTCTCTCATGAAGAGCTTGGTTTGGGGAAGTCATCAACGTAGGAGAAGACGTATCCTAGTTACAAAGCTTTGAAATGCATGACTTTCCAAATTCGGCTTCTGTTCATTTAGAAGGCACGATGTCTCATGCGTAGTTACCATGTGGCTTTTGTTCCATTATGTGTTTCAAGTAATGAACAGGTATTTCACAATCAACGTGTGTACCTGTACAAGTGAATACATAAACATACACCCGTAGTTTTGCTAATTGACACAAATGTTGCTTCGCAGCTGTATTTGGGTGCTGATGTTCTTGGTATGGAAAAAAAACCCCAACCCTGCTTTTAGTAAATAAGATGGCTTAATAAATTTGCAATGAGATGGGCAATCAGATTATTTCAAATTTAGCTTGTGTTCTACCGATTGTTGATTTGATTGTTACTCGAGTCATTGAAAGTAATTCAGGATCCTTGCAATTCCATTCTTTGTTTTTAATGGAGCTTTTACTGCAGGAGGTATATCATAAATATGCTGTGTTGTTCTGTATCAGATCTGTGTACTTCCTGAAATGAAGGTTATGTGGTTGGGATGAGAGAGAATCCTCAATAACTGCCATGTATTGGTAACCTGGCAGTTTATCACTGTAGAATTTATATTGATGCTTTTGAAATAATTACATTTAGATATTGAACCTTTAAACCAATGCATTTAATGTTTAAAGTACATGTTCCATTTCTGTGTTTTCAGGATACTTGTTGTAGTCCTGCAAGAGAAGATTGCCGCGTTTGACAGCTGTACTTTCACCAAAAAATTCTTCGTTACAAGTATGTATAATAATTGGGTTCAGTCTTTTTGCTCTAGTGGTAGAGTGACATAAAACAGATTTGATTTTTTTGTTGCTTTTGTTTCTAAATCCTCAAAGCAGCTCTCCATGACTTCATTTGGAGTTTCAGGAAATCTGTTGCTTCAAAAAAAAAAACCCTCCAAAACCCTGAATGTTACTCTCTGAATCTTTGACTTTCTTCCATATTTATTGTTGCTGTAACTGATTTCTCGCTGCTGTGAAGAGCACCTACACTGACATCCATAGGTAGCTGAAATTCTTTTGTTCATTTTGCACAAATACATGTAAAAGTTTCAGGTTTTGAGTTTCAGGTTTTGACACATAAGCAGCAGTTTGAAAACATATTGACAGCAATCTGCCTGTTCTTCATTTTTTTGTTGTTCCTTAGGCTCAGGTACATTGGAGGTTTTTTTTTCTTAGTGTGTCCTTACGTTAGCAGGCCCCAAAGCTCAAGCAGGGCAGTGGAGTGTTGCAGTAGAAAAACCGTAGGCAGGTATTTGCCTGCAAGTACTTTCACGTGTATCTTGAGCGTGAAGGAAATGTTGCTCAGACTCCCCTTCATCCCTCTGTACCCTGCGACATGCATCTCAGTAGGAGGCACGTGATTTTAACAGATAAGGTGCTCTCTTAAAGCTGTTCCTCTACTGTAAGTGTCCCTTTGCTGCCCCAACATGTGTAACGCAGTAACTGATGTTAGTAGAGAAAAGTCAGGATGTTTTCTGCTGCTTGTGCTCTGCTCTGGCACTGGATGTGATTAGGATTTGGATGTCATTTACCTGCTCCCAAGACTGCCTGTGTTGTCCATGTAATGCTAACCACTGAGGCAATATTTATGGCGGAAGAAATTAAAATCTTGTCTTTCCAAGCAGCTAGTGACTAGTGCTACTGTTTATCAATTAGAATCGCCTCTTAATATCTGTAGATTACTGAGGGATCATAATTTACTTTGGAAGGACCAGAGTCTTATTGTTAAAAAGGAGAATCTGAATTTCCTGGGTGTGCTTTTGGTAACAGCTGGAAAAGTTCTAAATTCTCTTTTCATATTATCTGTGCATTTAAAGAAAAATTTAATAGGAGAAGCTATTTTTTATGATAGTTTGAAGAAAAGCACTCTGCAGTAATATTAAAGCTGCCAATAGGTGTCAGTTTCTTCCTGTACATGGCTGTAAGATCCTCCCGATCTGCTGGAGTTCAGTGAAGAGAACCAAGTGGGAAGAGACATGCTTGCGTCCTTCTATTCCTCACTCCTCCTCCTTATTCCACTAAAGAGAATTGGGGTATAAGCCGTGCTTTATTTTAGATCAAAAATTAAAAAAACTCAATTAAGTGTGTATTTTGACAATTCTTGTGTTTTTTCTAAGTTCAGTTATTGTGGCTTTTTTTTTAAATACTGCAATTTGTATTTAAAAATTAATCCACTGAGCTGTATTTTGAGGTACAGGGTTATCCTTTTCCTAACCATAACTTCCGATTTGCAGTGTGGAATTTAAAGAGGATAAACTAAAGCTTTTGGAGGTATTTACCAAATTATTTGAAAATCCATACCCCTGAAGTGTCGCTAGGCACAGTATATTTCTCCAGCCGTGCTGTGTCTTTAATATGCGAAACTCAAGATGTTCTCAAACTTTGTTCTCGCTCTGGGTTCCACAGCTCATTTAGACACCCTTCATTTTGTACTGGGCATTTTGGAAAGCTGCGGGAACCGGCAAAAAGCTGGAGCTGCTGCCACCGCAGCCCTTGCCCTGTCGCCACCCTGGCTTGCCTGCAGGCAGTGACGGGGTGTGACTGGGCAAAAAGACTTGGGATTTTTTTCCAGATCAGTGGGTTTCTTGGACCTGTGCTGGTGAATAGTTGTCCTGAGGATTTTTGAAGCTTAGCTGTTTCACTTAATAGCTTATGCTATCAAGCGGGTGTTGTGCTCTGGCATGTTAAAGGCTGCTGTAAAGCTTTTGTCTAAGCTTTCACATGTCATATATGCTGAAATCTCCTCGACCTGAGAGTGTATCCTTAAAGGCTTAAGGAACTGCTGTGTTTGAAATTTGGTGTGAGCTAACTAGTTAGCTGTATAGATTTTGATAGTCAGCCAACTGTCCAGCAGCTGGACTCTCCTGCTGGTGGTTTTTTTTTTCTTTTACATTTAGGAAAGGGCAGAGTCAGTTTAAATTGGAAAAGTAGAAATCCCTGAAAAGCAAGCTTGGCAAAAAGTCTTATAGGCCACTGTTTCTGTTACGGGAGCATCCTTGCTTTGCAAGACAGCCAGCATCCCGTCTGGACACGTCCTGATGCACCTCAGCTGGACAATGGCGGTAAGAATGTCACTGGCTGCCCAGGCCAATTTTCATCATGGAGAAGATTCTCAGCTGTGTTATCTGACTGCTTTTGGTCAGAAGCAATGGCATAAAAGGTCAAAAACATTAAATGAGGATCACTAGCTCTTTGAAGGCTTTCCTGTTACCGTGTAAACCACTGCGTAGAGAAAGAAAATCTTTTCTTCATGAAGATTTGGTGATGATGTGGAAATCCCATCTTCTGTCCGTATCAGCTAAGTGACTTGGGAGCCTTAGAACCTCAGACACCTAAAAAGCAAACATAATTAAGCAGAAGCTTTTGTCCGTTCTGTTGACCATTTGTACATAGAAATTAAATGCAGAATGTACAATTAAAAACAGTGTCAGGGATTCTGACATTCAGTGTTTCTCAGCAGTGCTAATACAGCTGTGTTGCACATGAGTAGTATTTGTCTTTCTGTTTTTGTTTTTGTGGTTGAATGTGTAGCTTAATATATTGTTGTAATAAATATACCATAAAATATTCAGGATGTAGAACATGGTCAAGTTTGTGCTGCTGTTGGAATGTGTAACTCCTTTATTTCCTGATTATTCTTGAGCAAATTTGACGTAGTACTAATCTTTCTATTTTTTTTCCCCCCTTGCCTCTGATTAGATGGAAATGTGCTGGTTTGACTTGGATGGCAGAGAGCCAGCACATTTTATTTGTGCCTTTTGTAACAAAAACTCAGTGTACAGGTGCTCCAGTCTTAGTGTGTGGATTTAAGACGGGTGCTTGAACTTGAAGGGAAAACACTGTGGATATTGTAGAAAAATTATGAGGATATCCTATAATCTACGCTGTGTGATAATCTTATTTTTAAATGTCTGCTGAGGAAAGGCATGGCATCAGTCTGCAAAGAACTCATGGCAGTAACTTCCATACAACATTCCGTCCTCTACTGTGCTTACTCTTGGAGCCAACTCTGTTTCGTTAAGAAAGGACTTGGATCAAGGGGAAGATAAAGCCAAACAGTAATTTCGCATCCTGTACAGTTTTAAGTGGTCATGTGGCCAAACGAAAAAACAAAGAAGACCTGAGTCATTTAATGCTTATAGTAAGAATGGGTTTCCTTTGGTAGTCATGAACGCCAAGGTGTGGATTTTTAGTAGATTTTTAAATAGTTAGGAGTTCTATTGTGGTTCGCTTAAGATTTCCTTCAGAGCCTTTTTCTTAATACTGCATATGACTGAACAATTACAAATGAAAGTGATGTACAGGCTTTTTTTCCCCTACTTTGCTCTAAACAATAGATGCAGAAAAGCTGAATTTCATTGATTTCTATTACATCAGTGCTCCCTCAACCCTTCTCCAAAAATGCTTACTTAGTGGAACATTGATGATTATGAATATGGCCTGATGGATACTTTCTTCTCTGTAAAGAATATCCTTCCCACCCCCTGGGCCCCGAGTAAAGATTATCACAGATAACATCATGCATGTGGCATCATCTTTGTGTCCGATAACTAGTGCCTGTTCAGTTTCGCTGGCCCTTCCACTCCTCATATTGATATATTCTCCATCCATTATTCTCTAGGGATGAAGACAGTTATTGCAGCCATTAGCTGGCACCACATTTCTATTGATGCTGTACAGCTAGAGCCTTAAGAGGTAATTTTCCAGATTTTAGTCAGAGTACTCTATGGTATATAAAGTCTCAAAAGACTTGCCTAACCACAAGCCAAAAAGTATTCAGTATATGTTCAATGAACCCCACCTGCACAGCTCAAAATAAAGTAAAAAAACCCAAAAGACCCCCAAAAAAACCAACAACAAAGCAAACAGTGTTTGATATTCTAATCTGCAATTTGGATGTGGTGTTCCTGTTTTCACTAACATTCACATGCAAGAAATACCATGGTGGTTTCAGTTTGTCACAGGTCTATCTGGAAATCATCTAGGCTTTCTTGTACATTTTTGTTAGCTTTGTTAGAATTCCTTTTCCCTGATCGGCACACAGGGAGCAGTTTCATCTCTTTGAAGTAAAAACGCTGGATGTCTTTTGAAAGGGTTGAATGCCTAAACAGTTACATTCTTCAAGAAGTTCTGTTTGTGCGTTTCCTTTCTCAGCTGTGATCGGCGAGTGGCATTTATCCTGGACATCCCACATGGTATAATAATTGATAGGATTCCTGTGTCTGTGGAGGGAGGCTCTTCAGTTTAGATGGAAAGTCCTTGAGGCAGGTGGGAAGCGAGCTCCTGTTTCACGATGTTGTCTTGATCCGCGAAGAGAGGCCAAGCNCTGTGTCTGTGGAGGGAGGCTCTTCAGTTTAGATGGAAAGTCCTTGAGGCAGGTGGGAAGCGAGCTCCTGTTTCACGATGTTGTCTTGATCTGCGAAGAGAGGCCAAGCACGTTCCTGTGAAATTGTATATAAGCGCTTCATATTTTTATACACACATATATACACATATATGCTCCCCTTCACGTAATTTGGAACTGCGTTGATTTGATCTTGCATTTACTTTTTAACAGTTAGTGTTGCTTATAAGAGCATTTTTTCCTGCATGTGGGAATCGGCGTATCGCTATTACAGGATTATGCTGAAATACTTTTTGAAAAGGTCTTTAGGGCAGTGTGGTAGACTGACGGAAATGAATGCCTTTGTTGCTTACAGGGTGTTTTGCTATATTGCAGGAAAGCGTAAATACAACGGAAAAATTGCATAAAGACAGAAACAAGGCATTGGTACCCAAGATGTGTATCTATCATAACTCCTGGGTTTGACAGTTTATATGTAGAACAGGAAGTGCTGTTTGTTTCTGTGTGAGTTATTTTTATCTAAAGCACCCAAATCCTTAATGTTAAAGGCCAAAACAAAGCCATCTTGCTCACATTGTCCTGTACAGCAATAATAACCTCTGTAGTAACATAATTGTTTATTACTGTCCAATTCTCTGAACAAAAAAAGAAAGTAAACCCGAGATGAAAGTATTGTTTGTCCTGAAATCAGTCAAATTTGTGCTAAATTAAACAACCCGGCCTTATAAACATTAAAGGCCACAGGTATTTTTAGTAAAAGCTCTGGTATTGGTCTCAGACCTATAGAGTAATGGTAAGATACGTAAAACCACCATGATGGAATTGACAGGGGAAGGAGGTCTCTGCAGTAATAGTAGTAATAATAATAGCAAAAATAATAATAATAATAATAATGATCATAAATTAAATGTGTGCTCCTTCCCCAAGCTTGTGTTGAGGAAATTCTGTTCTTCGGTTGAGGACAGCACAAGCTGTAACTCGTTGCAGGGCTGGGTTTTTTGTGAACGTAATGCGTATTATGAGTATTGCCCTGCAAAGGTGGGTAATGACAATATATGTCGCATTTGTGGCTTTACTCTTTCACTTTATTTCTGGGTGGGTTTTTCTTTAGTGTTTCAGTCGTGATAATGCCACTATGATTTTAAAAAAGAAGAAAGAAAAAAGAGAAAGGCCGTGGATGGCAAGCGTGGTGTCACGGTAGGGTGCATCCTGCTGGTTTGCTCTTTTGCTCAGTTTTTATGGGTGATACTTAAACAGAAGGAAGTACAAGAACAATAGGAGAGTTTTGGAAAGTATGTGACAGTGTGAGAGTAATAACATTTACATAGGGGCTTTCATCTAGAAGGCACCCAAGAGGAATTTATAAACAATATGACTTTATACAGTTTATAAACAAATAAATTTGGTTTGCTTGGTGACGCTTAAAAAAAAAAAGCCCAAACAAACAAAAAATACTAGATTAAACAACTTATATGACTTGTTTTCCTTGGAGTAAACAATGCTTCTGCAACAACAGTATCACTCTACCCGTTACTTCTTGTATATACCCTTTCTGTGCTCTCTGTCACGGATCTGTTTTCTGGCTGCTTTGGGTTGCAAGACTTAAGAATGTAGTTTTGTAATTTCATTACTGCCGAGTGCTGTATATTTCCTAAGACCTAGAAAAAAGTTACGGATTGATGATAAGCTGCATCCAGTAACTGAAAAGTAGCATAGCTTTAGTGTGTTATTGTGGCTGTTTATTTAAAAATACATGATGCCACTGCTTCACAGATTTTGAAAGTGATATCTGGCAAATGCATTGAATGATTAAAGGCAAATAATTTTGGTTGAGAAGTTACGCATGTTGAAATTTGCTCAGAAAACTATGTTGAAAAACACTGTACACTTAAGGTGGCATATGTCATCTTTAATGAACCTCCCCACACACTGAAACAGAAAAATTTTGGTTTATCCAGTGATCTGCTTTCTCAGTTTTGATCTTGTTAGTTAGGTTTTTTTTTTTCAGTTAGTTTTGCGTTCGGATGTAGGTTAGCCTTGGAGATATCTGCCCTGACCGGCATTCCTCCTGTTTGCTGACTGTATCCTATCCCTGTGCAAAAGAGATGCAATGTCTTCCATGGTTTAGGCTTAGAGACAGAGTTCTTAGGGGATTTTTTAAATAGTACTGCCCATACCCACATATTGTATAAACACACAGAGGAGTAGCTTGAAATAAAACTGGAGAACGCTAATATGCATTCCTCACAGATAGAAGGTGTGGAATATCCATTAAAAAAAAAGTTACAGTAATTATGAGGGTAGTTCTTGTAACTGATACCAAAAAAGGATGAGAGTGTATCAGTGCAGAGGAGAGCAGAGAGAACTGGGGGAAAGAAAGCAGTGAAAATTACGGAAAAAGGACGTTTTCCTATTAAACTGACAGGAGAAAAAAAAAAAAGACAGTAAAGACCCACTTACTAAAATGGTTTTCATTAAAAAGTAAAAAAGAGAGTCAAGAGAGAGGGATGAAAGCCTGGCAAATATTACAAACAGATTTTTATAATATTTTTTATTTATTTTTCTGGACTATAAAAATAAGCATAGAGAATAGGAGTTCTTACGTTATGCTGTGAAATTAAAAAATAACTGGTAGTGTCTTCAGATAGGCATGTTGGGATGTGTTTGAAGAAAAACAATGTTCTGGATGCTTCTGACTTGGCTTTTTTGTTCCCTTTTAGCTTTAGTCGTTTGCACATTAATTTGCAAGTTTACCGCGTGTCACTTTACAGTATGTTTAATGAGGTCTGAGAAGGAAATATAGCTGTGCTCCGGGTAAGGAGCCATATTCAGTTGTGAGTACGTCTTTATGTAAACTGAAAATAAGTTCCTACTTGGCTCAGACAAGTTCTGACTGTTAGCGTCAGATTTTTCTAGAGAGGAACGTTGCCTTCTAGTGCATATTTAGGTCTGAATACTTTGCCATGACAGGGTCGTCTTTAGCTCTTCATTAATGGGGCCGTTCAGGCTGGGTAGGATGTTTCTGAAGAAGGACCAAGCGAAAAAATTACAGCCTTAACTATGATAGTGCTCACTTCTAGGGGATAACTGTTGCTAAAATATCGGTCCTCTGCCTCCATTGCATGTTTTTTAAACAGGTCATGGATTGTAGTTGGTATCCATGCAGAGTCTCTTAAAGCACATACACCATCCATACTTCATGAATGGGAAGGGCATATACAGAGAGGGCACATCCAAAGATGCCGAGTGGACTTGTAGCAGTACCACAGATAACATGCACAGCTCTAGTCCTCCTGAAGAACGGAGCTGTTGAAAGCTTAGAGAGGGGCCTATGGACTTTTAATTCCTTCTGGGATTCCAAAGATTGTGTGCTCGGATGTGAAGTACCAACCTGCCAAGTTTTTATGGGTATTGGGTATCCCCGCGGTGTTTAGCCCCCAACTCTCCCTGCCATGCTGGGCTTTTGAGTTCCTGTATATACTCAGATACGTATCTTTTTTTAAGCTTTTTTGCTCTTGAACAACCTATGGAGCTTGATGAAGAGCTGCCCCGGTACAAATGGTTCAAGTTTTAATAATGGCACGTTTTGTGATTTATTGGCTTCATCTCCGTCATAGCTGACATGACTTCTGATGGCCCTGTTCCTCTTAACAGTATTTTCCCAATGCGCTGTTTGTTTAAAAGCTAAGTGGGAGGAGAGGAATCTGTTGCTTTTCTCTTCTTGGCGGCTGTCTGTGTATTCACACTGCCGTTACTGAAGCTAGAGGACGAGCTTTAAGAAACAATTTAAGAAGAGGACTGGAGTCTTATTTTTCTATAGGAGCATAGACCAATGGAAAGGTGCAGAGTCAGAGAAGTGGCTATTCCTGTGAATTTTCAGAATGAGGAGAGGAGGTGATTTTCTTTTATTGCGGCCATGTGGATATGAATCTCCAAAGGGTGGTGGCAATTTTCATAAAAGCAGTTGAAAAATAACGTAAAATAAACACGCGTTCTCTTTGTTCGGTCATTAAGCAGTCATTTGTGTAGCTCTTTGGAGAACTTTAAGTAACTTCTAGGATTCCTGTGTGCTCAGTGAAACCAGATACATAAAATCAGCGCAGCAACAAGTGAGCTAAAACCATCTTTGAATCCAAATAATCACAGACGGTATGCTAATTTCAGATTATAACTTTATAAATCAGTTATTTAAAAAAAAAAAGATGTGAAGAAACAGAGAAATTGTACTGCTAAAGAATTTATATATGGTGCCATTTCAGCGTAGGTGAAACTTGTGTCTTGGAAATGGGAATACCAAGGCACAGAAGATGAGGTACCCGGGTGCTGCTTGTGAAATCCTCTGCTGCCAGCCGAGTTCCCGTTCGGAGGGAGCCTGGAGGCCAATTCTGATTCATCGGTGTTGCTTAGGCCATGGAGTTCTTGGGCACAGGAACTTAAATCGAGTCAGCAGAAAGACTTGCGCTTCAATTCAGACTGTCAAAATAGTGTTTTGCTACTTTTGCCTTTTCACAGCTTTGAAGTAGCACGTTTCCTCTGTGTGCCATTGTAAAGCACAGAGGGAGAGAGTAACTGCATGCTTCTAGAATATTTTAGTATTTAAATATTTAAACTTTTTAAACATGTAAAATAGTTTCCGGTAGGTTTTCACCTATGTTGTTGTGGGTGATAGCCCCAGGAAAGCTTATTCTAAGATCAGATGTTTTTTAGTACTTGCTTGGTTTGCTGTACTTTTGGAAGGACTTTCCCCGAGTGATCTTCTCTTGGATGACCTCTCCATGCTGTCATTAAAACTTGGAAACTTTGGTCTTCTTGACAGTTAGTTCTGCATTCTCATTATGTTCATTCCTATTGTAAACATGCTAAAGTTGCTGCTGTTGTTGCTTAGAACGGATTTTTCCTCAGTTGTTTTGAAGTTTAGTAGAAATAGAAGTTAATCTTTAAGAGAGTTAGGCTGGTAACGATTGGATGGCCGAGCCTGATAGGTCACGCTGTGTCTGTCTTTTCATTTGCCCAGTGGATGATGTTCTGCTGACTCCAGCTGGTTTTTTTGGAAAGCAGAAAAACAATTTGCTTTTCCTTCCCATAAAGTATAACCCTTTGTTTATCCTTGCACTGCTGCAAGCGTCCAGAATGCAGAGACTTGCAAAGAAAAGAAAGGGAGGAAATAGCTCTTTTTTTTACGCTGTTTTTTGTATCGGAGAGTAGAGTTTAGTACCGAGTTGAATTGTTGACCTCTGTGGAAGTTATTATTAGAATTGGCTGATGTGTGTGTGGAGCTGGGTCTGATTGACTGAGTGCAGTTCATGGAACACAATACCTGCAGTGGGTTTGGTGAAGACAGCTGCAGTTTTTCCAAGATAACTTTACTCTTTTTAGTTCATTAATTTTTGATTTGAAGAATAATGCTTTTTGCAGTTCTTCATTTACTTCAGTTCACTGAAGTGATTGAGAACAGGTCCCTTTTCCAAGCAAGACGTTTCTTTTTGTTACGAGTTGCTGGATTGCTTGGGTTTTGTCGCTGCACTGCATCTGTTGGCTGATACTCCTTTCGTTTTCTGCTGCAAGCGTGTTATGAGGTGCCTGCAGAGTTTGGGAACCGCAAGTCACTGATTCTGAAGTCACTGTAGAGATTTATATGATGCGGGCTATCATCTGACAGCTTTTAATGCTGTGTTTTATACATAAAAGGGAAGAAAAATAAATAAAGTTTGGGGGACCTGACTGTCTTTACTGACCCAGATAAGAGTTGCCGAAGCAGAAGTCGGCATTAAAACCTTACCGGTCCTGATCTGTAATGTCATCGGAAGAACACATTTGTATTTACAACCTAGGATTGTATTTACAACCTTTTTTTGCTTGCTTTGTTCCTTAAGAGGCTCTGGCTACCCACACTTTATGCACTTCTGGAATGCAATAACAATTGTGGCATCATCTCTTCAGAATTCGTTTTCCTTCCTGAGATCAAGGCAGTGATAAGGCGCTACAAAATACTCACTTGGTTTTGCTTTCCTGGCCTGAGATGCATTTAATTGCATGAGTTGCTGCTTTTCTCCTTCCATCGCTTTATGACCTTTGAAACAGCGTGCTATGATCTCTCGTATTTTGCAATACCCTCGCTGTTCTGCTCTAAAAAATGAAGTAAAGAGCTGTTTATCTTAGACAGCATGAACAGTGTAGCAGCTGTTTCTGCATGTGCCCAACAAAATGCCTTCAAATGTGTCTTCAAGTGTCAGCCTGAACTTACTATACTGTAGTTACATGCTATGATTAACACCCTCCCGCACACCTCGTTCTCCATTTCGCAAGGGTTGAAAACACCACCATTAAGCTTTTAAGTCTGTTGTCCTCACTAAATGCCGTGGACTGTTTTGGAGCCTGTTTGAAAAGACCTTGATATCTGTAAAAAGAAGGCACCGAATAGGTTTGCCTTTTCTCACTGTCATTGGCAGATCCGTATCAAGAGTCTGACACAAGACTTTGGGGAAATAGAAGCTTAGCTGGCTGTGGTTTTGTTATGTGTTGCTTCTCAGAATGCAGCGCAGGATTTTACTCAATAAATTGCAGTTGCTGGTTGTATGTGTTCTTCTGAAATGCTGTTTGCCTGATCTCGGTGCTCCTTCTGCCTGTGATGCAGGATCAGCTAACCAGGGCTCCTTTAAACGAGACACACATGTCTGTGAGTTTTTAAACGGTTTGTTTCTTGGCCAACCAGTGAGAGAATATGAATTACTAAATTGTCTATATTAGCCTAAGGCCTGATGAAAACGGAGATTAACCATTCGCTTGGTAGTTGTCCGCCTGCTCTGCCCCCCCCCTTCTCTCCCCTCTTATGCAATATTTCTTTTTTATATCTGTGTTTTAGTTTACTGGAACGGATTTAGGTTTAGTAAATGGCGTTATGCGTGTGGCTGAAGGCCTTAGTTTACTAGCTTAAGCTGGAACACTCAAGCTCAAATGTTGTTATCAGGGCCCTCATCAGTACACAGCTTTGTGGCTTCATCCATGGGACTTCAGTATCTGAACTTTCAGACTCTTACCTTGACAAAGGATCCCGCTGAAATCGGCCTGCTGGAACCACGCAGCACGGCCGTTTACGGTGTCAGGGCTTGAATACTAAAGTTCAGATCCGTCGGTAGGATTTGAGCACTAAATACAGGCAGGGGTTACGTGTTGATGTAGAAAGAGCAGCCGTCCACCCGAGAGAGCTTAATCTAAAATGATGAAAAACAAAGGAGGGGAAACGGGACGTGGAAGTAGGACAGTAATAGCAATTAGGATGAGGGTCACCATGCTACTTTTAATTGTAGGTTACTGAAGCTTTTCATTTATGTTTAAGCATTATCTAACTGTTTTCAATAATTTACAGTTCTGTATTTTTAATTTTAGTAGTTAATAGTGTGATATTCTTGGTTGTTGGTTTTGGGGGAGATTTTTTGTTGTTTTTTTTTTTAACTCAGAGTTTATATATTAAATAGCATTTAACATCAGCCTTATTCATTTTAAGCCTTACCATATTTTTATTCACAGCTGTTTTCAGTGGCTTTCTATTATATATTCTGTTATATAGGGTGTATTTTCACCTTTTAATTCTCAGGAATAGTTCTCTATTTTCAGTTCATCGTTATGCATGTGTATGTATCTATTTTTAATGGTAGTATAAAGGTAATGAAAAGCAGGTGAACAATAGAAACTTTGCTACTGATTTTAAAGGAATTATGAATTCTCTCACTGCAAAGTTAAGTGTGAGCAAAAGTATTTTGAAGGCTAAGGGCTTGTATATAGAATTACTAAAAACGAAACCACAATACACCCTTTCATACTGCAGAAATCCAGAAGAGTGAACTGAAACTGTTGACCAACAGAAAGAAGTCAATCAAGTACAATTAATTAAAATGTGAAGATACGGAACCAATCCTGTCAAACGTTTAAATATCCCCCTCACCCCACCGTATCAAAATGGCATGAAAAAAATGCAAACATAAGGAGAAACGAGTATTTACACATAATTAGCTGTTGAAAATAGCTCATCTAACCACAGTCTTATCTTTCGGAACAAAAATGCAAGCATTGACTGAGTGATATTAGCAATTGAAAGGTTTTTGTTTAGACTTCTTGTTTTCTTGGCAATAAATAAAATTCTTTGTAAGAAGTCATTAAGATATTTCTTAATGTTGCCTTTTAAAACTTTTCAGGCTGCTATCCTTGTCCAGGGCCAAACATGAATCCTATTGCTCTTGGAAGCCGTTGGCTTGCTTATGCAGAAAATAAGGTAAGGAAAGGTTTCATTTCACTGGTTGTGCTTTGGTTTTCATAAATGTCGTATCTTCACTGTGCACATTTGATTTGAGCTCATGAACTTGGGGGGCATAAATATGTAAGTAGCGTAGGCACAGAAGACGGTTATCAACGTGTGTGTTCAGTGAGGTCACTCAATAATCACCCCATTTTGTGTTTAAAAAGTTTAAAGCATAAAATTTTAGACGCCTCCAAAAGGCAGGGAGGATCCTTCAGTTCTCTTTGGGGAAACTGAGTCTGGACAGAGCCAGTGGGTTTGTGTGAAACAACGCAGCAATGTGCTTTGTAAATTAGGAAAGAGCATTAAAATGACCACTTTTTAATGTCTTTGCTGAAATTGTTAGGCTCCCGGGGGGGGTGTGGGGTGTGGGGGGGTGGTGGTGTAGGAATTCTTGACTTAATTTTTCTTATTTTTAGAGGCAAAAGAAGAAAATAGATCCCAAGCAAAACAATTGTCACTGTTCTCACCCAGCCCTAGGCCAGAGAAGTGATTGTGTATTTAAAGTTTGAAGTGTTTGAAAACTTTAAATTCAACTTCTCTTTATTTCAAAACAGATTATTTTCTCCCTTCCACCTGTGGCTGGAATAGGTGTTTCTAGAGCTGAACCAGAACTCATCAGAGGCAGACTTTAGAAATGTATTTGTTACACATTTTCAAGAACAACTGCTTCCTCTGCAAATTCAGGCCTGCCTTTCCTTTAATGCCACACGTGTGTGGTTTTGTAAAACTTAACCAGTCAGCCTGGGATTTAAAAAGTACTACTGCCAAAAATATAAGCCACTGATCAGCAAAAGAATTATATCGCAAAAGGAATTTAAATGACTCGTGTGCTCAGAGCTATATTCACTGTGGACTTCTGCTTTCTCCCTAGTTTAACTATTTTTATTTAGATACTTAGAGATAAGCAGGAAAGGAAAGCCTGTAGAAACAAATACATCTTACAGTGATTTCTAGTTTTCTTTTAGATATAACAGCTAAACAGGCAGTATGTTTTGTGTACAAGCAACAAATGTCTGTAGTTTTCTGCGATTTTATTTAGTCAGAAGCACAGAGTGTATTCCTAGGGTTCAAAGGCAAAAACTGCTTTTGTAGACTGAGGGCAGGTAGGCGAATCTTGTTTTGATGCATGAATTTTGAGGGAAGGCAATGTAAAGTAAACCCCATGTACATTCCTTTAATCTATTAAATGTAAAGTTTAAAGTAGCTCTTTTCCTTTGTCATTTCTTTGCTTGCTGGTCGTAAAAAGGAGGGGAAAGCCACACTCAAATTCTTAGAATGTCAGATATTTAGTGTTACATATACACGGCTAAAGCTTTTGATTATATTTATTTAAATTTATTTGTGGTATTGCTGCCAGACGAAAAATCCCACCATTTCAAAGTTTATGAATTCTTAGTGACTACTCATCTTGTAATTGAAAACTGGAGTTGAGTACACGACAGTCTGGGTGGCACCCAGAAGATTATAAAAAGGGGTTAAGTGTCTCAGCAGGGCTTTTTGCTATTTGTAGGAAAAAACACACCACTGTACATGATAAATAAGAGCTATGGTAATGGGTTATGGGTTTGTGTAGTTTAATAGTAGTTACTTCGTTGCTGTCTGTCTTCTTGTAGCTGATCCGATGCCATCAATCCCGTGGTGGAGCCTGTGGAGACAACATTCAGTCTTACACTGCCACAGTCATTAGTGCTGCCAAAGTGAGTACATCATCTGCTGCTGGGAGAGTTTATCATGTAAGATAATTATTAGGTTTCCCTGCTGAATTGTACTGTGTGTCATCGCGCCCCCCCAACCCCCCATTCACAAAAGAGGAAGACAGTAAGAAACATGCTAGCATTAGCACCATGCATCTGGTCCTGCTCCGGCAAATCTCCGAGTAGCTGTTGTGTTTCACAAAGTATTTCTGTCCTTCTGAACTGGTTTTCCAAAATTTGATTTACTACAAAAACCTATTCATATTAGTGACCCCTGTTATAGGGAAATCATAGTAAGATGGATTTGCATAATGGCTATTCATAGTATTACAAGTTTACATGATTAGAATTCAACATTGTGAATTATTAGTCTTTTAGCGTAATGAAAACTGGTTTTACAAAGGCTTCGTGCTTTTTGGACTCAATCACACTAGCATTATATGTTTTAATCCCTCTGAAGGATGACAGCGCAGTACTGGAGCTAATTAATTACCTGGCAGCTTTCTTCGAAGGTTAGAGTTTATTAATGAGTGTTTACACACAGGTTCCATTGCCTAGTTTTCGTTGTTCAGATGACATTATTATATCCCTCTGTTTTCAGAGAAATGACTGGGTTTTCATAGTATCAAAAGAAGACCATGGCTTGGAAAAATCTTAAACGAGCCAAAGACTATGCGGAGCTGTTGTTTTACTATCCACCCCCCCCATCCTGCTCCTTTCCTTGAGGACTTGCCTGCAATATTTTGCCAAGTAATTTCTTTTTTCTCACACACGCACACACAAAGTGAGTTTTGGCATTGGCAAACTTCGTGCTGATTACAAGCTTTCATTGTAACCACTAGCCTTTTCATTTCTGATAGGCACAACAAAACAATCTAATAATAGGAATTAAATGACAGCACAGAACAGAAAGCTTAGCGTCACTGAAGAAAACAACAGTTACAAGAACCCACAAAGAGAGACATAGGGCATGCCATCTCATGTGAAAACAAAACATAAAAACAAACGTATTCCATCAGCATAGCTCTGGACACAGTCTCACTGTGGCTGGAGGAGAATCACAGTTTTTTACATCGNATTACAAGCTTTCATTGTAACCACTAGCCTTTTCATTTCTGATAGGCACAACAAAACAATCTAATAATAGGAATTAAATGACAGCACAGAACAGAAAGCTTAGCGTCACTGAAGAAAACAACAGTTACAAGAACCCACAAAGAGAGACATAGGGCATGCCATCTCATGTGAAAACAAAACATAAAAACAAACGTATTCCATCAGCATAGCTCTGGACACAGTCTCACTGTGGCTGGAGGAGGAAAAAGAATCACAGTTTTTTACATTGTTGAGGAGAACTTAAATTGCTGTTGTGAAGACATCTCAGATTTGCTGTATCTCTGCATACTTTTACCATCAGCCAAAAAAAAAAAAAAAGGGGGAAAATGTCCCCAAACTCCTTCAATCTCGGCATCATTAACATGTGTTTTATAGCACAGATAAGTTTGAAAAACCAACTGGCTTAGCATGATCAGCCACAGTTATGATCAGATGTGGTAAAATCTTACAAACGGATCACTGTGCTGCCAAAGCCAAGTGTAGTCACGACTGAAGAACAACAGGCCAAAGCTTTCTTAAACCGTATAATGATTGTCAAAGCGTTCCAGTAGGCACTGAAGTCTAAACACTATTCTAATTTTTTTTTTTGACAGGCTAAACAAAATGTAAAACAGGAGGACGTCTTTTATAGCCCTTACCTCAAAGACCATGGATAACTGGGTTTTAAAGGCAGTAAGGACCAAGGCGATGGCCTCACCTCCTGCATAGTAATAGCTGAGGATCACAATCCAGAAATTCCCATGTTAAGCTGAGCGCATGCAAACACTGAAGTAGTGATGTTGCATCATGTGAATAGCTACTGAAGATAAAATGTATTTATAATCATAGGAAAGAAAGCATTTTTAGCCTCTGTACAGAGATAAAATAATAGTGAAAGTTAGGAAAACGGATAATCGTAAGGGCACAATCTCTATATTACTTTATATTTTGCCTAGCACATTGCTTTGGCTCTCAGCTGGCTGTGAGATGTTACTGTAATGAACAAGATTAATACTAATATAGTTTTAAATATTTGCACGAATTGGCTCTTGAGTATATCTCAGCCTTTCTGTATTAATTTGTTATTCATATCTGAGTGGGCAACACTAAATCTGAAATGTTTGATTTATTACCTGCTTCATTGAATCCTGGCTTACTGTCTAGCAAGTTTTCATCTCTGATAACTGAAACGCTGACTTTCTTGTTAGCAAATACATACTCCACACATGTGTTGCTCTTTGTCCATCTCAATACCTCACCATAAACTTTACTCCTTGCTTAAGCAAGGATTTATAAAACTCTACTGCTGTTGTATCTTATCAGCCCGCGATGGTCTGTAATTTATTTGCTTTGATCAGCAGAGGGATTAGCTTCTTTGAAAGTGGATGTCCCTTTCTGTTCCCTACACTGCTGCCTTTTGGTTCAGAAGTGGTTCCATAAAAGTTCTTGTTTTGCCAGATTATCTTGGATTACAGCTTTTTCTCTGTTTGGGTTCCAGTTTCTTATTGAAGGAAGTGAAAGACCTTCATGTAAAGGAGATAGATAAAGCTGAGAGCAAAGAGTAATTTCAACAGGGGCACTTTTGAGAATTACCTTTCAGATCCTCTGTAGAAGGTCTCGGTGGCAGCACAGAATATTTACTTTAATGGTATTTCCTTTGAGAAAAGTTTTTGAATGTCGTGGTAGTGAACGGTGGGTTTGTCCTCAGTGTGAGGTACTGCTGTGGACTATACTTGATGCGGCCAATAAATTTCCTCCTTAATCAAGGAGTCAGAAGCAACCCCATTAACCAAGAATACCAGGGTCGAAATTGTGGTCATGTTGGAGTGTGTTGTGTCAAAACTCTTGTTTTTCTAAATTCTTGTTATTCATAAACATTATGAAGAATTCCTTTATATCATCTTCCCGTTTGATTTTTATAATTTATGGNGCTTTTTCTCTGTTTGGGTTCCAGTTTCTTATTGAAGGAAGTGAAAGACCTTCATGTAAAGGAGATAGATAAAGCTGAGAGCAAAGAGTAATTTCAACAGGGGCACTTTTGAGAATTACCTTTCAGATCCTCTGTAGAAGGTCTCGGTGGCAGCACAGAATATTTACTTTAATGGTATTTCCTTTGAGAAAAGTTTTTGAATGTCGTGGTAGTGAATGGTGGGTTTGTCCCCAGTGTGAGGTACTGCTGTGGACTATACTTGATGCGGCCAATAAATTTCCTCCTTAATCAAGGAGTCAGAAGCAACCCCATTAACCAAGAATACCAGGGTCGAAATTGTGGTCATGTTGGAGTGTGTTGTGTCAAAACTCTTGTTTTTCTAAATTCTTGTTATTCATAACCATTATGAAGAATTCCTTTACATCATCTTCCTGTTTGATTTTTATAATTTATGATTTCTAGAAGGATTTTACTTTGAACATTAAACTTTTTCCTGTTTCTCCTTAGATGCGTCTTGCAAGAGCATTGCATTCTGCTGTTGCTGGACAAACACATGCATTTTTTCAGCTCAATCGCTTGTTTTCATTTCCTCACATTTGTTTGGTGGCTTTCTGTCTGTCTGTGTTCTAAAAAGTTCCAATAATTTTTGTATTTTGTCCAAGCATAAAATTTCTGAAGCTCGAAAAGGTGTCAAGATTTCAATTAGGTTAATGTTTAGCAAAGATGGAAATTGATGCATTTGGAAAAATGAAAATACTGCTCCTTACGGATAAAGTTTTTTTTTTCAGTCCGGTTGAACAGGCACAGTGGAATTGACATAGAATATCTTTCAGGATAAACCCCATTATTACTTAACAGTACTAGTGATGGGAGAATATTCAGGTGCTTGGTTTGAGATAAGCATCCAAATGTGAAATTTCTGGTTATAATTATCCAATTTATCCATTTTGGATGCAGCAAGGAAGGGGGGACATAGGGAAAGATGTTCTTATGCCTCAGTGCTTGGTTTTTTCTTCCTGTGTCGTACTGAAGAGAGGTTTGGTCCCACCGTGTCCCTGGGTGAGTCACGTTCCAACTCGCTCTGTTCAAGTGGTGCTCGTGCAGACCTTCTCCATCGTAACGTGCTCCTAGCGGGCAGACTTACCATGCTGCTTAAGATGGATTTCCTGATAGGTTTTTTTCCTTGTCCTGCCTCTTTCCGGAATATGGGCAAGAGCAGGAAAGGGAGACATCTTTGTGAAACATCAGCTTTTCAACAAACATTTGGTTTGAACTTGAGTCTATACTTGATTGTGCGTCCATTTTGTTCAGGTTAACTGTGAGGCTTCCATGTTGTTGGTTACCAAAGCGTATCTCTCTGATATCTCTTTCTGCTTTGTATAGATTGTTTTATTTGTAAACAAATAAATCATGTAAAATGTATTTATTATGAGAAGCAGGAACAATAGATTGTTTTGTCATTAACAGGCTGCAAGACCTTTGCTTGAACAAAACAGCCTAACGGGCACTGAATGATGCATTTTAATTTTCTCATCTAATTAAAGTTGTACTTATTTTTCAATTAGATGAGGTATGAGTGTGTACATTAAATATATGTATTTCTTTATATTTGAATGAATGTGAACAGTTTTATTTTTCAGCGGATAGGGTACACGTGAGCATACAAGTAATTTGTGCGTTTGCACAATGTGCATCATTGCTTACGGAAGGAATTGGTCCAAGTATTTTGATTTTATGTGTAAGAAAATTTCACTGAGTGTGCACTGGCAGTTCCTATCAATGACAAGGGAACTGGGACAGTTTCATTTAAAATACATTTGGGCTGTCGAATGTCTAGCATCAAATTATAAACCAAGTTCTTCTCACCTCATAACTTCTTTAGTTGATTCTTTCTCCATATCTTTTAATCCTATAGTGGTAAAGTGATTTAGCAAAGGCTGCATCTGTTTTCTCTTGTTACCTGATAACTTCTTAATGAGTACTAACAGCTTATGTGAGAGCAAGGTCATTAGCTCTAATGGATAGAGGGGACAGCTGATATGGCATGGGAAAGGTTAAAGATTACCAGAGAAGTTTTTGCAAATATATACATAGCACAAAGAAGTAAGTGCCGTAATGGTTTTGCGCTGATATTTCTGAGCTAATGGCCTCGGCCACATCTTTGTACACCTATTGCTTCTCAGTAGTGCTGCAGTCACGGTCTACTCTAACATGTACCGGTAATTCACTTTGCTAGATAAGCATGTTAATTTTTTTCTAGAGAGCTATGCATTTATACGTGCCGCTTTGTCATCCAGTTTCTCTGGTTATAATATTAAAGATATTTTCTAAACTAAGTCAGTTACAACTTTTGGTCTTGTCACTTGCATAGGTGTTTTGCCATATAGTACTTCTATACTGATTTCTCTTTCCTGCTGTATAAACTACCAGTGCCTTTTCTACGATTTTAACTACTGGCCAGAAAAATGCCTTGTCAGTTTTTGTAAGGAAAGCATCTGTTGAAATGCATTCTTGTGATGGCGTTGGGTCTATTTTAGGTCTCTTCCTCGGATATCGTTATCCGCTTTATGTTACCTTTTTCAGTGTTCTGAATTTGCCACTGTTAACATTTGTTTTGTTCTCATTTGTTGTATCTGAGCATAAAAAGAAATAATAAGAAACAAATGGCAGGATATTACTAAAGACCTTAAACCCCAAAGACATTCCTATGATAAAGGCATGGCTCGATTTTAAGTGGTAGTATCTCCATTAGCATTAATGGGGTAAGTACATCAGCTGAGGCATCTCAGAGGTTAATCAGGCTTCCTGGCTAGATATTGCCATCAATACAGTGTGGCGCCTAATTCTGTTGGCCCTTCAGAGGTTTTCCTGACAACACACTAACAGGCTTTGTGTAAGTCATTTCCTATGAATTATTAAAACAAACGTTTGGCTGCTAATTGATGAACACTAATGTGTTTTCTAATCACTGCAGTTTGAGATTTTAGCACTAAACAAAGCAGTTGCAATTGATTTGTGGCTGCTTCTTGGTTTCAGCCTGTGATCTGTACAGTTTTTTTCCTTTTCAATTTAGCAGGCAGCTTAGCTTGTCTTTTTGGTTAAGAATTGGCTTGTTATACTGTCGTTGCGTTCTGGTCTCTTTTGCTATTTCTCATTTATATTGCATAATAAATTCTTTGTAGGCAAATAAGGCACAGTCCTTGATTCAAGGGGAAAATACCGAAAGTTGTAGTTTGGGTCTTTTTTTTTTTTTTTGAACCTGTATCTCTCCTATGGTATGTACTCTTCCACTTTCTCCGAATAAAGTAACATAAACCCCATCTTTAGCATCTTTAGATAATAAAAGCTGGTGCAATGAATATGTTTTCAAACCCACGTCTGGAAAACATGCAGACTCTGGAAAGTCACGTTATTTTTAATGGGATATGCATGTACTTTCTGCAGAGTTGTCCTGCCCAGTACCTTGAGGATGATGTTTTAAATTTTGCTGGGTTTGAGTCCCATGTTCAATTTTAATGCTACAAAAGGCATAATCACTGAGAAATGAATGAATGTGTCTGTCATACCTATCAAAGGCCACATTCCTCGTCTCTTGCTCTTGTGCAGAAGACGTAACTATTTCAGCATTAACCGTTAGGCGCTGTAAGTATTCCTGTACGTAACACTGCCCTCCACACACACCCATCTCGGCTTCGTTTGATTCTTCTAACTGTCTGTGCTCTTGGAATAAGTCAATAACAAATTCAAAGAGAAAAAACTGTAACATGTAGACACCATCAAAATATTTCTCTTTTCAATAATCTTTTGGAAGCATTTAATTCCAAAATAAAGGTGAATACTTCAAATTGATAGGATGCTGCATTTTTTCAAGACATTTCTGTCACATACAGCCTTTTGTAGCTTATATATCACTTGTAAAAACATTTGTGTGCTTCTGGTGTGCAGAGTCTAGTTCCATTAATTGCGTTGAGAAAAAATTCAAGATAGAGCCACAAAACAGCCCTGAACATTAATTATTGGTTCTCTTTCTTTTTATAGACGATAAAGACTGGACTTACAATGGTTGGGAAAGTAGTTACGCAGCTGACAGGGACGCTGCCTTCGGGAGCAACTGAAGAAGAAATTTTAGCTCATAGCAACATTCGTCGAAGTCCTCTGGTGCCTGGAATCATCACTATCATTGATACAGAGACAGTTGCAGAAGGGCAGGTAATACAGTTTGCACAGAAACAGAATGTGCCTTCGTTTTCATGAAAATCTCAGGAAAATGTGTTTTGTGCTTTCAAAGATGACAAATAGGTGAGATTTTTGCTAGGTCAAAAACTTTTACAGACACATGCAGCTGTGATAAAGTCCTATTTGGGACTGAAATTAAGCCAAAATATATATTGTCCTCAGAACATATTTATGTGACACTTTGACAAGATCAAGTGTGAAATGTCGCATTTTGCCTCTCTAACACTTGTTCATAATTGACGTTGATTTATGCTGATCAGTTGAAATGGATATGTAGTCTGATTATGTTTCTTAATATATAAAGTGGCTGGAAAATGTGATTGTACAGAAATACAGTGAGTTGTTGAATTCCAGTTTTACAGAGATGAATATTAAGTATAAAAGATTCTAATCTTACGTAAATTTAAAAACTAAAATGTAATGAAGCATGAAGCTGTTTTGTGAGGCATATGTACTTTTCAATAATAATATTTGTGTCAGTGTGTCAGGCAAAACCATGTGTTAAAAAATCCGTACCACTATCACACAGACTGTAAATTGGTGCTTTGTGCTGTCTTTATGGCAGAAGATATCCTTGTCTTTTTTGTTTGTTTCTATCAAACATTTCATTTTTAAGTGTCTGCTGGTGGAATCAAGACTCCCATACACTTCATTACATTGTACTATTTTGTAAAATGTTTTCCTAATGTTCACATTTATTGAAATTTAAAAGGTAAAAACAATTTCTCTTTTCTTGTTTTCCCCTGTGATGCTTATTGCAGGTAAGTTACTAAGGTATTAATGACAAATCAGTAGTCAAGTTATTTTCTTTTCTTACCTGAGAGGAAATGTTTTACCTGAAAACAAACAAAACAAACGAAAACTCCAGTTTGCTGTTTGAGCTGTGGTTGTTCCCGAGAATTAGTTTTGGAAATACTCAGCCAAGTAATATTACATTGAAAGGGAATTGTTCATATAACATTATAGGCCTTTTTTGCAAAATGAAAATAACCGAAAAAGGAAAAAAAAAAAAAGAGAATGGAAAAAAGAACATATTATTAGAGTCAGGTCTTAAAATAAGTCTGTTGACTGTTGGGGTTTGTTTCCTGGAAAAAAAAAAAAGGTCTTTTGGCTCCTTGTATACTGCCAGAAAAAAAAAAAAGAAGAAAAATTTTGCTTCATAAATTTCTCATGAAGCCTTGTTTAATGCGGTCATTATTTCTGATGGTCACTGTCTGTGCTTTGATATCTTCTGCATAGGCCTAGGGAAAAAAAATGATATATCTTAGATTTTTAAGTCTTATTATGTATGATTTAGAGGTTTTATGAACTTGTCCTCTGACCTTAACAATAGTAGGGAGCTATCAAGCCTAAAGGGCACTATGGAAAAGGAGTTGTAAAAATGATAACGCTTGCCTTGTCCAAATACTGCTGCTGTAACATAAATAAGCCATCAGTTCTAGTAAAATAATTTTTGTCTTGAATCTCTAGGGAAGGAGGCTCTAAGTTAGTTGTCCTCATTGTGTGTCTTGCATTCGTATTTTTGTGATCTGAAGTTTTAAAATGCTATTAAATTAATAATTTATTTTCAGTGCTGATACTTGCTTTCAGAATTAACGTTATCTTTTTTTTTCAGGAAAAATAAAATAATCTTTCTCTTGCATTGTTAGCTTTTCGTGATACAGAAAACTTTTTAACATGCTTTTCCTGCTGAAATGTGCATCTAGCAAAAAGAAAGTTGATTAAAAATAAATGCATTTTGTACATGGTCTAAATACAGACTGTCATTCAACACTGCCCCAGTAAAGAACTTTCTAATGTAAGGAGTGTCGTGTGTGCTTAAAATCCCCGCTGAGTTCTTTGCATCGCTCCGGCTGTGTTTCCATTGCCAGGTGGAAACGTCAGTTTTTGGGCAGCCAGCCTCCTCTGAATGTGGCAGATTCTGATTTTTGGCAGCTGCGCGGACTGACTTGTCCCAAGGAGCCTGGCAGGGATCCTGTGCTTGTGTGCTGGCAGAAGCAGGCAAGCCTGCAAGAAATGACATGCTAGTTTACATGGCACGTATTTGTACTAGCTGGGTAGTCCTGGCTAGTTTTTACAGAATTGATTGAAGCTTCAGTTCAGGAAGGTGTTTTAGCAAGTCTGACCTTTAAACGATGTGAGTCATCTCTCTGAACTAAATGTGATTGCTCATACGCTTCAACATAAACTCGTGTTTAAGCATCGTGCTGACTTGAAATCTGTTTGGCTGTTTGAGCTACCTACGTAGATTCTTCCTCATTGTATTAATTTCTGAAATTATCTTACTCTTCTGTGGCAAAGTGATTTGCTGACAGTAGTCATCCAAACTACATCGTTACCGACACTGGGGTTGAAAAAGAGTGAGCAGAATGGCTGATGCAGGGTCCACCCTCACTTGTGTTTTAGAGAAGGTAATTGCTGTACAGCAGCGTAGCGACTGCCTTGCATAGTTTACTCACTGTTCTCCAGGTGCTATGTGGCAGTGGTTTTTCTGAAGTTACTGCTTTATCATCCCAGTCGTCAGATTCCAGGTGGGAAATAAGAGGTCTGGGTGGGTAGAGAGAAACACTTAGTGGCGTTCCTGCTTCCTCCTGTGATGAAGGTGCCTGTTTCGGAGTATTTCATTTCTGCTGGATGGGGATGCTGCTGGATGGCTGTGCCCATTACAAGCATCGATCTTCCTAAACTGACTGGGAAACCACGAGAATTAGTAATGCTTACCAAGTGTCTTCTGGGCTGAATTAACAATTTGAAAGCCTTGCGTCGCTTTCATAGGAGATTTGTCTAGCAACTGTGTAAATATATTTGTGAGTGCGTGCATGGTTTTCAGAGGTGGTCAGCCTAATCGTAAATGAGGGGAATTTCAGAAGCAGAAAGGAGTTTTCCTGTCAGCAGACTCCTAATATAAAAGGAATATCTTATCTCCTTCGGGTCAATAAAGACTTCTGTCTACCCTCACAGCCTAACTAAGAATTTGGTTGTTGTAATGAAATAAAATAATTTCCAAGTAATAAAACATATCTTGAAGATAACATAGAGTAAAAAAGGGAAGAAATATTTTTTAGGAAGAGAAAGAAAATTGAAGATGACAACAGTAAACCTAAGGGAAGCAACCGTGTCCTTTCGAAGGAGTGATAAATGCTTTTTCTCAGTGGCGGAGCGGGCTTTTCTTTTTGAAAAAAATTACAGAAAGGCTTGCAAAGTAACGATGCATGTGCTTGTCCATTTGCTTTGAGCATAGCAGCACAGGTTTTAAAGATGGAGTGAGCTGCTCCGTGCATGTGTACAAACACACAGATTTATTTGCCCGTAGGACGATTAAGGAACATGTTTTGGCCTTAAGCCAGAAGGGCTAACTACAGCTCTAAGTTTTCACTGATTTTTTTATTATATCTGCCATTTCAGAGATATCCAGGATAAAGAACGTGAGGTGGAACTGAATGCATTTCATGAAATGTGCTGTGCTACCATGGCAGAGGTTGAAATGCTAGCTTACCACTGAAAAATATGCAATTCAAGACCAAAGAGATCTTCTAGTGTGATCTTGCAACATTAAATCTGTAGGGAAAATATTTTCAATAAACCTTACAAATGTAGATATTGTAGTAAAATCTCATACCCAGCAGTTGTTTATCTGATAGCTTCTTCTTTCAAAATCGGTAGTACTTTAAGAAAATGTGAATTATGAAGTAATTAAATAAATGCAAAGGAATGTAGAATTATTGCAGCTGGCTGTCATGATATATTTGTAAAAGGAGTAAAAATAATTATCGAGGTGCCCAAGTAACTTTGTGGTAAACCAAAATATGTTAACAAGGTTGTGTGCTTGTTTAAACTTCCTTCTAATGGAGTGTTAGCAAACTTTTCAGTTAGATATAATGACTATTTATTTGAATCTGTTAATTAGTTGGAATGGATAAAACTAAAGCTCTACAGATGTCCTCTTTTTCACTAATTGGAATTAAATGTGCAAGACTTTAGTGGCTTGAGTTTTAAAGAAAAATTATTTTCTTTCGACCTTTGTTTCTGTATTCTTAATTAATTCATCAAGTAGGCCACCCACATGTAGTCTGCAATAATGACCTTTCTCAAAAGTCGCCAGTTTTGTGACTGAATGTAAATCTGTTAAACATCTAACATTTAGTTGACAGAGAAATATGTGGTCATTTAAAAATACAAAACCTGATTCTTAATGCTTTTGATAGAGCGATGTGATTGATGAGATACCGTTGTGTTGCTTTCACAGATCATCCAAAACACATGAAAATATTTGAGGAAATACTTTACAAAATGACTTACAAAAATAAGATAACATGTTGATCTTTTTATGTTTTAAAATGTGATTGGTGCTTTTTTCTGTTCCCTATTAACTTTTTATTACATTAAAGAGGAATTTTCGGGGAAAAAAACTACAGACTGCTGCAGTTCCGAAGGTTCATTTTCATTTGGTAAGGAGTTGATAACAATTGAACCAAATAAAGATGCTTATCGGGAGCAAGAATGGTTGTGAAACTTCAGTCTAAAGCAAGAAGAAGCTAAAAGAATGAAGCATATTCAATAGGAAAACTTTTAACTACGTACGTAATTCCACTGGTCATTGACACCAGTGCTTTTATTTATAAGAACAGCTTTCCGAAAGGCTAATTTGGTGTTCTAATTCTCATTTATTTGGCATAAATTTTCTTCACTTTTTACATCTACATGTATTACAGAAGAATCCTTTTTATATGTATATAATATAAAAAGAGCAACAGGATTCCCTCAGAGCATAATACTGTCTGCCTTACTTTTATTAAAGGAGATCTGTTTTTTGTCAAGAAGACATTTTTGTCTCAGATAAATGGTTCAGGCTGAGCGCAAGGCTGTTTTGAGTTTATGCTGGATTCTATTAAAAGGAGTGCAGTAGTTAATGCCACAGATTTATCACTTTTAGCCCTTTTCCACTGATGTTTGACCTTAGCTATAAGTTGGGGGAGGCTAATTGGGGGGGTCGGTATGGAGGGGGTTGGGTTTTGTGCATGCGTCTTCGGAACTGAAGCGAGCACTGCCCTAACTTCAGCTATTTAAATCAATGGAGACCTTAATAGGTATACATGCAAAGATCTCTTTATTATATAATATCCATATTTATAAATATTGCCAAACCTATTTGTTTTTATGATGATGGGATTATTCTTTCTTAATTTTATTAAGATTAGGACCTGCTTGATTAGATTTGTGTCCATTTTTATTTGTGTTACTTTCATGTTTTATTTAAAAACATGTCTCCACTGGGATAAGTGGTGTAATTTGCCTTTAAAGATTAAAATAATTGAAGTCATAATTACTAGTGGCTTCTGTTCAGCAGTATGGAAAATGCAATGAATGAAGAAAAATATGGCATAGGAGAAAAAAGCTTTGGCTTCGGCTATCTCTTGCCCTCAAAGCAAACACTATTTTCTGGTAGTAAATGTAATGATCCCCTCGGTGTTTTGTCTGTTTCTCTTTTAGAGTGCGATAAAGAGGACTCGATTCATCTTTGATCAACTACAGTGTTCTGTTGAACTTTGGTAGGGCTGGCTTGAGAGAGCTGCAGCGCTGGCTCAGCGTGTCCAGCTGCGGACTCTGGCTGAGCAGCTGTTTTAAAATCACACGGCAGGTCTCTCGGCAAAGCACTCTTTGGGCATCAGAACCAGGCTGAGCGCTGATTCACAAGGCCGTCTTGGTAGAAGAGCCTCCGTGTTTCGTTCTTGTCAGTTGTTTTCCTTAAAATGGTGTTTCTGTTTGTAGTGGTGGGGAACGCTGCAAGGAAGATACTCGAGCATCCTTACGAACCTCGGTGGCTACACAATTATAAGTCGCACTAAGATTTATGAACCTTTTTCAATGAGAGACTTTGTAAGGTCTTTTAATAGTGGAGTGGTTAGAGGCCACTACCTTGGAGAACGAAGCCTGTTAGGGATGAAAATAAATTGCAGCCTCGGAATTCCTGTGGGCTTTGTCTGCCCTGTGTGATCAGGAAACTGAATGAGCTGCTTCCTTCGAGCTTTTTGACAGCACTTGCATGTGTTATTAGGCAATTTGTACCACTATTTTGACTTCCAAGAAAAATTTCCAACTCCACTCTTTCCAGTGGTAAGAAACCATAAACTGACCAAAAGGAACCAGTTGTGCAATGTCAGTGTTGATTTAATGTGCCATTCGTTAGCCTGTGGACATCGTTCTCTCCAGCACCTTTGCAGATAGCGTCTTCCACTTCAGCCTTTGCAAGAAGTGCTTTTTAAAACTTGAGATGCGTGGGTGGCGGAGGCCTCGAGTCCTTCGTCATGACTGTATGGCTCCGGTCTTCGTCCTTGTCTGCAGGAAATCTGTGCTATTTGGTCTATCCAAATTTATATAAAGCCTGTTGTACTGAGGCTGTTACAGCCATTTAAAGATCTCTAATACCCAAAATAATGTATTCTAGTATAAAGCGTCTTGTTTTATGTCGGCATAATTTTGTTTTCCATAAGTTCTATGCAATGCTGAAAATCGCACTATGGTTTGGGGCTACGCAGGCTCTAAGTCGTCACGCAAACCACGGCTTTTGTTTTGTGGCACCTTTGGAAGGGGCATTCGCAGAGAGGCTCTTCTTTGGTTGATGGTGTAGTTAAGTCAACTGCTGTAGTTCCTTTGATTCATTCCACTCCCTGCCCCCCCCTTCCTTTGTAGTGTTGAAATTGTAAAAAGTGATGTATGTTTTCCCCAACCGTCCACTGCAAAAGTGCAGGGGAAGGACATGGCAAATCTTGCAGCCTGGAGACTTAAATACAAGTTGGTGATTTTTTAAAAAAGTACTGCCTTTCTTCACTGGTCCACAAGGATTTGGTTTTTTTCATGTTGATTTTAACAAGATTAAGACCTTTTTTCCCCACCTTCATCTTACCTTGCAGTTTGTGTGTTTCCATGTGTGTGTCTCACAAGTATTTCCACGCTGTGGCCACAGTGGGTGTGGAGTGACAGACCCGATGTCAGGAAAGGAGGTGATGTGGCACCATCACAACCTGATTTTTAGATTCTCCGCTATCCAAGGATTTCTAGATTTTTGAGTACTGAAGGTGTTTTGGGGCTTTTTTTCTCTACTTTTTTTTAAACTTGGCTAATGCAGGGGACTAACGTTCCTGGTTTGAGTCTGAAAGCCCTGCACGAGCCAGGCTTGGTGGCAGGCGAGGGTGTTTCAGGATGCACAAGCTCACAGTTGCTGTTCTTTCTTTCTTTATGGAATATTATGCTGATAAGGTCTTCCTTGTATTTCTATCACAGACAATGGACTTGTACAGCAGCCAAAATAAGGACTGGTTTGCTATATCTGGAAATCAGCTTTTACAGTGAAAAGTGAGGATTTTGAAAAACTCCCGTTTAGATTAAACACAAAGGTTGTTTTTCCAGGAAGATAATTTTAAGCTGTGATTGAAAAAAAAACACTTTAAAGCATGAAAATGGTTAGTGTAGCATACAAATTAGAGAGTTGGGCTTTATTGTATTCTCAGATTGGTACGTCTGAGGTGTTTCACAATTTCTAACGTTGTGAAATTTTTACTTTGTATTGTATTTCCAGAGGAAAAATATTTAAGGGTCGTCTTACCATCCCGAGTGTTCCTTGGCTGTTGAATAGGGGTTTTGTGTTGCAGGGATGATATCAGTGGTGCGTTTAACACCAGTTTAAAAAAAAAGCACACGCTGAATTAGTCCAGTTTACAGTCTGTAGAAGGTGATGCACATGAAATATGCTATATAACTGGTTTTAGCAAGGATTTTGACGCTGTTGATACCTACACATTTCTAGAGTAAATATTCTTGTTTAACAGGCTAGATATAAAAAAACCTTCTGTTTCTTTTGTAAAGCTGGCTTATGATGTTACTTTATCATTATCATGTATCTTTAATTGGAGTGAAATGTTTAGGGTAAGACCGAGTTACCTAAAAGTGGAAGCTCTGAAAAGATGATGTATAGGAGTTATTTAGTGCAGTTTATGTAGGCTGAGAAAAGAACACTGTTTCTTTGAAAAGCTCTTAGGAAGATCTCCAGACCCTTTGGTTAGTGGTTCTGGAATAAGCACGAAATGCTGACAACGGAAAGCAAAACCATAATTGTGCTTATGTGACAGTGCCAAGTAATTTGAACATTTAAAGTAAGTCAGGCGCAGGCCTCTTCATCCATATTACGTGACTTCTTTAAACATTTAAAGATGATTTCTCTTTTTGAAGCATAAAAATATCTTCAAATTATTCTGATATCTGTTAGGAATAGGAAGCATTAAAAGCCTTTGAGATTATCTTGAAAGCAGCAGACAAATTATGCTGAACTTGAAATGGGAAATTTTGCAAAATTTCTTATTAAGAAGGTGGTTTTTGCTTACCACAGAAACCCTTTTATTAAGTTCTTTTCCTATCAGATCTTTCTCATTGTTTTATTTAATTTGGTCTTTAACATGATGCAACCAAGGAATAAAATATTTTTATGGCTCTTGCATGTGTTTTGTCCACACATCCTTTGGCTCTCTTCTATAAATCCTAAGTATCTTTTCCTTTTCATACAATTAGGCATTGGTAATGCTATGTCCTTTTGGGGGTCCTTTTGTGTGTTTTCACAGTCAGCTTTAGTTTTGACTGGCCCGGGTAGTTTTATCAACTTCAAATAACCTTTTGTGTAAAAAAGCCAAAGGCTCCTCCTTTGTCCCTTTCTCCAGAAGATGTTGCGCAACACAGACCTCCTTTTGCACTTAATTTCCCTCTGTTGTGACAACTCTCTCCTAACTTTGAATCGCTTTTTTGTTCACAAGAAGATATTTTTTGACAGTATGGCTTTTTAAAGGGGTTTTGATTAACAACCTTTGTAATACCGTTACTTAATCTGCATTGAGGCAATTTCAAGGTGGAGAAAGTTATTGTTAGCTGCGTATTTCATGATGCGACTGCTTTCATACACAGTCCCAGTCCTTAGCACCTCTTGGGTCGTTTGGAATTCCAGGTACCTCAAGTCCATTACCACTTCTTAGCAGGATGCAAGCTGTAGGGTTCCTGCCTGTGTAACTGGTGGAAAGCAAAACCGCTTTCGTTGACTGGGTTTTTGGGCCCTTTTTCCACTCGTTTGCCATGTATACCTTGAATCCTCCCAAAGAGAAGACTGATTTACGTAATGGTTAAATATTCCCTTCTCTTTGGAAAAACTCTTTATTTTTCTCTTAGGTGTATTTTTCTTTCCTAACTTTCCTTTGTTTCTAATGTTATTATGCAGGTACTTGTCAGTGAGGACTCTGACAGCGATGGTATTGTGGCCCACTTCCCCGCACATGAGAAGCCTATTTGCTGCATGGCTTTTAACCCCAGTGGTAAGTTATTTCACTGTTTTAATGTGATAGTTGTGAACAAGATGAAGACAGTAAAATATCATAGGTATGCGTTCCGTTCCTTTGGAGGAATTACAAACCCCGTTGTGATACGTGCAAATACCTACTCACTGCTACTAGGACGTTTGGCGTGCTGTGTTGAATGTGTCATACACTGGTTAAATTGTCTTTTCTGGAAATTTCAAACTTACGTACCTGTTATCCTGTGGTATATGCGAGAAGATTCAGTCTACCACTTCGAACGTAGCAGAAGTACTAAGGAATTCTTTTCTGTTGAGTATCCTGCCAGCCAGGTACCCAGATGTTCTAATACGCAGGTATCCAGAGCACCAGCATGCATATGAAATTGTACTCCTCCATAAATATGAAAATAAAAGGTGTCGTTTCACTAGGACTGTTTTTTAAAGTAACTTATGCTGCCATTATGTGTGTTATTCATAAAGAGTTTGTGATTATACCCTCTCTCCTGGGTCAAATCAACTGTAATCTGAAAATAGTAACACTTTTTAAAAAAACTCCTTTAAAAGTACCCCTTCCTCTCCTTCCTTTTTATAAGTGACCTACGACTGTGGGCAGCAGAGATAACTACAGATCTTGTCTGTTAATAACTCTTACTAATTTGACAATTAAAATGTTTACTACTCTATCTATAGACAGCCAAAAAAAAAAGGGTTGGTTGATTGCAGTAGTAGTCAGTGAAACAGCCAGCGAACCAACAGCTTCCACCTGCCTAAATTAATGATCTCTAAAGTGTAGCAAATGCCATGAAGATCTTGAGGATGAAGTCACATTTCAAAGACTAAAACTAAGTGTCTTGTCAATTATGTTTTCACTTTTACTGACCAGTTGGTCTTAATCTTGACATCCCATCTGTTATAGTCAGAGCTCTTTAATAGTGGTGTGCGGTTCACAGCGTTTTCACTGTGAGGTTTTGACATAAAAACCTATTCTCATGTGGCTGAGTTTTCTTGTGATACTTAGGAGAATTTTTGGTGGAACTGTGCATTTAACTGAGAATCAACCATGCCAGTTGCAGAACAGTAATATTTTTGCTTTGTACTCTGGTAGGAAGATAATACCTAGAGTTGAGCGATGCTAATTAAGTGAAATAAATACAGCTGCTTAAATTAGAATCCTTTATAGATATTAATTAAATGCCTCCTTAAGATGATTTTTATGATTGTATAAATTTAAGGGAAACAGTGTGTCTGCGCAAAAGCGAATTAGCTTGTTATTTTTTGAACTGCAGGATATATTTGCATATTATTGGATTACTTGCATTATAGTCAGGGTCTTCTGGTTTACTCAGGTACTAAAATCACAATCCTTTGTAGATGACATAGCAGACCGTTACCTTAGATCTAATGGTGCAATAAGATACTTGATGGCAAAACACTTATTCTAATTGGTGTTATGTTTGACTGATTGCAAATTATGTATGTTATGAGATATTTGCAGGAGGGATGATTCACAGCAAGGTATTGAATCATAATGCTTGTTTGGGGTATAGCAATATCAAAACAGTTGAAAACTATTACCCTAGCTGCCTACGGTATGAAAGCAGCACTTAACACAGGATTCTGTATTCTTTATTTAACATCAAGGCAGAATTTTGTTTGAAGCCGGTGTTGTAAGTAACATCATCTTACTCCATTATATAGTGGTATATTGCCAATCAAGCTGATCTCATTACAAAGCAGAACAAGAGGTGGCTTTTGATGCTGTCTTCATCTATTGACTGGTTGTAGTGAAAAACCACTTCTACTGTGTAGTGGTGCTGCACTAGAACGCAGCAACTGCAGACTTTCGCTGTAAAGGCAAACGGGGAACTCTGACTTGTTTCAGTGAACTATTTTATTCTCTGTGGCTGATCAAATAGCGTAATTTAATCATGTCTCATCCCAAGGGCCCATGGGCTCCGCAGGTATTCAAGTCTGTAAAAACTTACAGGATTATGTTTGAAAAAATTCTAAACCAAAGCCACTGCTGACACTGGAAACCACTGAGGGTCAATGGATATGGCAGAAGGATATATGGGATTTTTGTGTAGTAAACCAGTAGGACAGTGCCGCAGCTGCTTTAAGCTGTATTTTAGAAGTATCAGTTGCCAGATACATTTTTTGGGGGGAGTTTCTGCTGTTTATGTTTCCATACTGAACAAGGAGCTTGCTAGTGATAATTAATTGTGATAAAACATCAGTACGCCGTTTACGGGTATCGTTGTTAGAGTAGCTCCTGGGAAGGGGTAATATATTGCTTCGTTGTAGGTTTATCAGAAAGCAATCCAATGGGAAGGAAAGAGACTCGCTAGTGTCAGTAAATGGCAGCTGTATTTTTACCTAATATTTTTTTCCTGAAACCAAGAAGAAATCATTTACTGCATTTTGAGTGTCCAAGAGACATTAGGTTGTTATGTGCCTGATCGAAAGGCTCTTGCAACAATGCAGGACTCTTGCCGATGGGGAGGGTGTCCTTTTTTGCTCGTTTTTCTGTTTTGCTTTGGTTTTGAGGCTTTGGGGGTTGTTTTTTCTTCCCAACAAGGTAGATAATATATGTGGAGTTCTGAGCTGAGTTAGTTGGCAACGAGAGCTTGCCATACATGCAGCCTTTGGTGTTATCTGCATCACAAGGCAACATCATGAAAGAGCAGGCAGGAGTGTCTCTGCATAGCATTTCATTGTGCCGTGTAGACATTTCTATAGCGACTTTTGTTGGCATTAGATCGACCTTTTGTGTACATTTAAGGCAAATCTATTGAATTTTTTTCTTTTCTGTTCTTGAACTATTTGAAGGAAAAAGAAACTTGGCATGCAGTTAGCTTGTTTTGTGTTAGTTCTATGGCTACTCTGAAAATCTGGTTGAATAATAAGATAACAAACTTGAAATATAACTTCTGAGTATACTTAGAGGCCATCATAGTTTTTTTTAATGTCCCTGTATACCTCTTCCAGACACTTATGTTAATACAAGCTTGCTTCTGAGCCAGTTAATTTCAGGGAGACCGTAAAAGTCTCAGTCTAAGACATACAGCAAATCACGTTTAACATTAGAAAGAAAAAAAGAACCATAAAGGTTTAGGTGGTGGGTTGGGTTTTCTCTGTGTTTTCTCCTGTGTACATCAAATTCTGGTTTTCAAAAAAAGTTCCGATGTTTTGCTATGGGGAGTGGGTTGGTGGGCTTTTTGAGGGGGTGAAGGGGTGAGAAGAGGAGGCGGGAGCATTTGTACTACAGATGAAAATGTGTGGCCAGGCATCTCATCTACAAAATCCCTTAGCGCGATGAGATGGAATTTCTAGAAGCCGGGTTCCCACGTATATCGTTATTGCCTCTCTGCTTAACGTTTCTCATTTTAATCGGTGAGATATGTGGTAGTTCAATAAAAGTGAAAAAGAACTGGTACTGCTTTGCCGTTTGTGGCTGCTGAAATCTTTGGGAAACAGACGTGAAATGCTGACTTGATCCTTATTCTAGTGGTAAAAATAAAAATGATGTGAGCCTCCGAAATCCGTTCTCTTTGCCAGTTGTATTGTCAGCTTTGGTGACAGTGTTTCTTCTGGCCGGCCGGCACACTTCCTATGTAATGTTCTTGTTTGGGTTTTGGAAGTGTGCGTAATACATCTGATTCCAAGTTTCAAGTTCAGGTGACTTGGCACTGTTACTTGTTTTCTTTGTTCTTTTCTAATTGCTAGAATATGAGTATTTCATGTATCCTTTTCTGACACAGGGAACTGACACAGGTTTTCTGTACACTTTATTATATGTCAAAATCATGATTTATTTTTATAATGCTATATGTGCCAGTGACTTTTGTGACTTTCGCAAAGATAAGGTCCCTCTTCTGAAGCCCTCGTGGTTTGATTCTCAGACATCCATCTAATATTGAATGAATTAAGTATTATAGTAATAATTTAGCATTGCCAAGTGCCGTGGAAGAGATGCTGTGTATTAACAGGAAAAAGGGACCTGAGTTTGCAATATATTTGCTTAATAAGTAATGTGTACACATGGTATTTATTTATTTTTTACCACAACCTCTTCCCATGAAGTGATGCTTGCCCCACAGTACGTGGCAAGGATACTGCCTGTAAGAGGAAGGAACCGTGGGGTCCCGCTGCAGGTGATGACCAGAAATGGGCTCCTGCCAGCAGGAAAATTAAGGCAGCTTGGAAATGGCCAACAAAGCAGATGAATGTTGCAGGGAGCTGGGGCTGATGGACCGTAGACTGGGCAGAGTCTCTTGAATGGCAGTCACCGAATGGCTTGTGATTATAGCGCTGTTTTGTAGGCGATTGAGAGAATAAGAGTATTTCTTCAACCTGATCGGGAAGGATCCGTGTCTAAGGAGAAAGTCGCATCTCTTAGGCACGTAGAAACCATTGCGAGGGAAATGCACTGCATTCTGAGAATATTTAGTTCGTATTTGAACACCCATCTGATCATCCGTGCAAAGCAGCTGCGGCAGACAAGAGTTAAGGGCGCCTTGTCCGCTCTTTCCTTTCTGAACAAAGGAAGGTGGCTTCTGACTTTTAGGAAGACTTTAAACCTTTTATTAAGACTTTTCAAGATGAGAATAAATAACACAAGGAAGGGAAGTAATATTAATAGTCTGGTGACTTTCCTAATGTACCTCTGGCATGTATATTGATGTAGTGGAAACAAGAGGCTTATACTTACAAAGAGACTCTAAGAACAGTTACTTTAGTTCACTTATTAAATGAAAATCACATTAAGCTTTTGTGTGGATGCTTTTACTTAACGTTAACATTGCCTTGATTTATTTTAGCTTGAATTTTCGGGTTTGGATTAATTGAAGGCCAGTTTAGTGTGGACAGAGTGTGCAGACAAAAATTTAGTGCTGATTACTAATTGACATTAGGTAATTTAGATTAATTTTTCAGGCTGCATCTGTGTAAATATGCTCCCAAACCTATGCATCGTATTTTTCCTGGGTTTTTTTTTGTTTGTTTTGTTTTGTTGGTTTGGGTTTTTTTTTTTTAAGAAAGTCTTGATACCTTTAGATTGTGTCCAGGAACAAGGCCTGTCTGTACCGGATTATAGTCCATACACCTTGGCCACACAAAAATAATCTGGGATGTTGCTGGCTGAACTGAGTTGCAGATAATGTCACCTGCATTATTTCCTTTTTTTGATGAAGGTACGTACTCTGTTACTGTGTTATACAGGACGACATACCCTTCCACCATTTCTTGGAGTGATGACTTGGCCTTTTCCATGCTATAAATTAAAGATATTTAGAAATGTCGGTTACATATAAACAGTAACAATTGTACAGCCAGCAACAATTTTTGGTTATATAATGTAAAACAGCAGTATTGACCCCAAGGTCTGCATTTATTATGGTTGAGTGTTTACCATAATTACAGTGTAGCCAGGATAAAAAAATTTGGTAAATATTTTCTTCGTTATTCAGATGTTTTTTCTGTCAATGCAACATTACGCAAGAATTTGTCATTAGGAGGCTTTAAACTTGTGTATGTATATAATATTTACATGTATTTATATATTTTATATATATATGTATACAATAAAAAACCCAGGTACAAACCGTTTGCAGAATGTCATAGTCATTACGGTATCGCAGAAAAATCCTGTCTGCTACATAATGTAAATCAACAAGGGCTTATTATGTAAACTCTGGATGAAGGTGCCCTGGACTAAATTTTGGAAGTTCACGAAAGGAAGGAATACACCATAGGGGGTTACTCAATTTGAGATGTTTACAGAAAAGCCTCCAAGCATTTAACGTGTTGATGAAAGTCTGCCAGGAATTGTAAGTGTGTGCAGGGTCTGAAACGGGGAGAGGAAAAAGGGAGAGGAGAGGGCAGGGATTAAATTTTACCAATTAGAATCAGTTGCCCGATGGTAAACTGGATTAGTCTAAACTAGAGAGTGTCTAGACTGGAGACTGAAGGAACCATACAAACATCTTCGTTTTCCATTATGTTGTATTAGACGCTGTGATTTAGCAAGGAGGAAAAAACCTCACCAATTCTGATGTCAGCCGTAGTCCATTAAAACTAATTCACTTTGTTCCATCTTGCATTCTAGACACAGAGATGATTGCTAGTCACTGTTGTTAAAGTCAATAAATACCCTCGGCTCCATAGACCTCTGGCATGATCTGTGGTGGAAATTTCTGCGTATGGCTTCATTCACGTGTTTTGGTTTTCTGCTCTTCCTTTTAATATTGGTCCAAAGTCTTCACTGTTTTACTTTGCTCGAGTCCCAAGACCTTACATGGAACAGTGGATGCGAATATCTCCAACTGAGATGGCACTGGGAATTAAGAGTTCGGTGTGATTTGGGAGGCATGAGGCCTGCTTCCTCTTGCTGGTTTGTTTTGCTGCTTTGGGTTTTTTTTTTAGTATGACAGTTCAGTATAAAGCTCTAAGGCTGTACGTAATTTGGAAGTTTAATTTCCACGTTTAAAATAAATTATTATTAATTTTTATTTTTTAAAAAAATGAAATTATGCCCTCAACATGTAAAGGAAACAAAATGTTTCCTTTTGGAGGGCTCTGAGGTGGTGTTTCTTACCTTTCCACATACGAAACCTGAAAACTGAGAAGGGGAGGATCATTTGAAAAGCACACCAATGTGCTATATTTTTTTTATAAAATAAGGTTATCTGTGTTTTCCTCCATACTCAAGGAATATATTCCAAAATAAATTGGAAATTCTGGTTTTCTTGCTGTCTTAATTTTTAAGCATCTGATTCTTTATTTGTATGTGTAACTTTGGAAGTATGTGGCCTCTTTTTACCTTTTCTAAATGGATTTTTTTCAAGTATGTTCATGTTCCTGATTCTGTACCTAATTAGTATTTGTAATCCTATGCATTCTCAAAGTATTGTCATGGATAGTTATAAAGACATATTAAGAAAATAATACTTTTGTTTTTATATATGGGTAAGCTTTGGGAAGTCCACAGAATAGCGTAAGCTTTATGTTTCACTCCTCCGTATCCAGTTCTTTTGTGTGATTTTTGTAATGCATAGTTTCTAAAACATCAATCATCTGGTCACTGGNTTATATATGGGTAAGCTTTGGGAAGTCCACAGAATAGCGTAAGCTTTATGTTTCACTCCTCCGTATCCAGTTCTTTTGTGTGATTTTTGTAATGCATAGTTTCTAAAACATCAATCATCTGGTCACTGGGTGTGTTTAAATGGGCTCCGGACTGACACGCATACAAACACGTATTCTACGTACACAAAAAAAATCTGTTCCTCTGGTGTGTGAGGAAGATAATGGAAAAGTTATACAAACGCTATCCGTTACTAGTAGGTCTTCTAATGAGAAACCACTGGCAAATAGTTAGCCATTGTTTGCAGACCTCATCTCAAAGGAAAAGTTAAAAATACAGTACAATTTACATGACGGAATAACACTGCAGAACGAACTCAAAAGAAAATACTGCTTGGTTGACTAGCTGGCATGCAAGCTGTGGTGTATGGCTTCTATTCATAGACGTGAAATTAAAGGATGCAGTTAAACACAGTTGTGAAATGTCCAGTCCAACAGCTGCATTTAGTTTGTTTTTCAATTTCTCATTGCCTTTCTTGTTTATTAGCTGTGACTCTGAGGTCAGAATTAAAACAAATATTTTAATGGCAGCATTTATGATGTTGGCAGGGAGCGCTACGGCTTAGTCCTGTGAGTTGGACAAGGCTCGATATGGGTGGTGTGAGGTAGTCCCTGCACACTCGAAACGGAGTCACGGTCGGTGAGGCTTTTCGAAGTATGATGTCTGTAAATCACACAACTGATAAGCATCGTGGAGTCTGCTCCTTGCTCCTTTTAGCAAACTGGACATGCTGAGAGGGTCTGAGTTTTAGGAGGCCGGGCGGGAGGAGCCTTTTATAGATTTTAACGCAGTAAAAACTAACAGAATGCCCCTCTTCGTTGTGACAGATCTAAGCTATAAGGGCCTTTATGAACTGTGATAATTAAAACCAACTTGTGTGTAAATTAGACACGTCTATTCATACTATAGAAATTGTTATACATGCTTTTAAGAGTGACTGTAGAGTCTGTGGGGCTGTAGTTTTATTTTAGTAAACTGTCTTTGTTTCACCACATTTAAAAGCAAATTATACAGGTTTTATTTGTGATAAAAGCTGGTTGCTAAACACGTTGTTGAGAAAATGAGCTGAGAAAGGAACTTATTTCTCAGTATTTGGAGTCAGCATTGTAGCTGACACATGGGTTCTGTTTATTTGGTATGGTTTAGGGTCACAAAACTGGGATTTTCTAGGATTTATAGAAATACGAAGCACAAAGATGAATATTCTTTTTTAGGTTAACTTGAGTTACTGATTGGACTAGATTTGACACAACAAATCAATGTGCATTTTATGCAAAGGCTGCCTTTTCCTAGAGGTACTGAAAAAGAAGTTGAATTATGTATCAAGGCGTTAACTAATAAATCACAATTTTCACTTTCCATGTTTGAGACTTTGATTCCAATAAAACCAATGAAAATAATTGATAGACTCAAGTTTTAAAATGGAAATAATGTATTTGGTGATAGGTAATAGAAGTCTTACGAAGAAAGTGCTTTCTAGTTAGGAAGATTGTTGTCACCGATACCTAGATGTTTGCCAACACTGAAGTTTTTAGCTAACAAATGTGTGGCCAAACTTTGCTGGTTTCTTTTCTTTTCACATCTAGGAGAATATTTGACAATGAATTGTAGGTATTCCAAAGTTTACTGTATGTCAAAATTATTGATCATCGCACAGGTTAATCGTGGTTTTTTTGGCAAGCTTTTTGTATGATACCTGGATGATAGCTGTGGTTTATACGTTGAATTTTAGATGGTTGGTGACAGTTTCAGTGAACGCTTTAAAGTCGCATTCATTTTACTGTCTCTAACGTAATTTCATTCTGTGCGATTCACTAGTTAATGGGTAGTCTGTTCATCTGTCTAGTGCACGGGTCAATAGGTTTCTTTCTCGTCTCCCTTTAGAGGGGAGCAAAGGCCAAAATCCTCTCTAGCTTGCAAAGGCAGGTATGTTTTACATCATTTGCTCTCCCTCACGTGCGCGTTGTGGGGTCACAGTTTTAACAGCAGTCCCACAGCTGAAGGGTGCTGCAGGAATGCCCGCAGGCAGCGCATGCCTTCGGTGCAGTACGTGTATGTGCTGCCTTCCCTCCCAGACAACGCTTTTGGGTTTTTTTGGGTTTTTTGCCCTTTTTGGGTTTTCTTTTAGCAGTACTGGCTACATAAGGCAGATGGGAAGTTACAGCCTGCTTGTATTTTACACTGGGCTACCCCTCGGCATATGCCCCACAAGGTGTACTTCTCATTGCAGGAAGAGAATTTCGTATGACAGTTAGGTCGAGAATGCCGTTTGTTGCCTGTTGCGGTTAATGCGTGTGTTTGAGTGGCATAACTTGTCTCAGTCGGGGTTGTGGTGGAGTCAGTGGCGGTGAGGCAAGAAGAGAATGTGCTTTATAAAACTGAGAAATCTCCACGCTTTCTGGCTGCTGGATTCATGCAGTGGTTCTGTAAGTGGGTGTTAGGGTGAATAACCTCGGTGTCTGAAGTAAAATCCCCTGCCTCCAGTTGAACTCTGGTAGCGTTTTTCCAGGCAGCACACTGTGTTTCTGCCAGGTTGCTGAGATACTTACTTCTCAGCCCTTATAGGAATTTGAGACAGTTAATTTTTGTTCTTAAAGCTGGCACCATTCCTTACGAACATTTAGAGGGATGCCAGCTATCCCCTGTGGCAACTAATCCCACGCCTGTATTCCCTTTGATTTTACGTATTCTTCTGTGCTGTTGAATTGCGACAGCCTTACACAAGGAAAGAACAACTTCAGGCTTATCCTGAGAAACAGGACCAGGCTATCCTTTGCTGAAGATAAACTACATAAATCAGGCCTTTGCAGCACTAACATACTTATCTGTTGTTTGTAACCTTTCCACAAAGGGTACTTTGCAAGCTTCATACTGATTACTACAATGCTCTTAGGTCACAAGGTCTTGAGGATGCATTCGTGTGAGTAAGTGGAACGTGAAAATATGTATGCGATTTTCACTATTTATAAAGTAAAGCATAGAGAAATTAACCCTAAAGTTTGGATAGATCCACTAATTCTGAGAGTCTCGATACTCAAATATCGAGTTGATTTTAGAGGGTGCTAGGACATCTGTTAGTGTTCTGCCCATCTTCAGTGTGAACGGCAGTGCTCTTCCTCTGTAGTTCCCCTTTCTAGAGAAGCCTCAAGTTACGCAGACTAATGTGGTGAGTAATTTTGGAAGTTAGGCTGAGCTACTGAGACAGAATGGGAAATTGTATTTAGGTCTTAATTGCTCTTTCACCTGTGCTAATTGGTGAAATCTGACCTGGGCGTAGTCTCCTGTTCTCCACGCGGGGTTGCTGAGGTCTGTTGTGCCAGGGTGTTCAACGGAGGTAGCCCAGGGCTGCGGGCGCTGTGCCTGCAGCAGGCTGCTGCTCAGATGCGCGCGCCGTCTCCTTTCTCTCTTGTATGGTGCATTTGGCACAGCCTTTGACATGAATTCCTTCGAAAAGTCATAGTTGCATAGTAACTGTAATAGTACAAGGCAGTAACTTATTACAGGACTGCAGGGCCTCCCCGTTTCAGGTTTTCGCTTTTGCTGTCGATCTGGGACTAGCCAATTTGGACCTGGACACTAGTGTTAGACACTGCTGATGAGCAGCAGGGCTTTCATTTCTTTGCTTTTGTTCCTTGTTACTGGGAGCCCACGTGTAGATGATTCTATTATGTGTGAGTGTTTGGGGAATCCGGTTCAGAGTAGAAGCGTCTATTTTGAAGTTTGTTTAATTCTTAAGCATCCATTACTGTTAGTGTAGGCTTGGTGCGTTGTTTCTCAGTTACGCTGGGGAGGGAAGGCTTCATTGCCAAGAGCTATAGCTGCAAAAAGTCCAGTAGGTGGCTGTGGGTAGCCAGGAAAGATGAGAATTATCCTGTATTTGGCTTTTTTTAGAGGTTGTGCTTCAATTGCCAGGTTGTTAAGGCAAGTAACTAAACTTACGACCTCCAAAAAGGACATTTTGTTACAAAAGCTCAGTGGTGGTCTCCTCTTGGGACAGCATTTTTCAATAAAACCTTTTCTCTACATGTCTTAAACATATTCATAGAAGTGTTTGGCAGCTACAGGATTCTGCCATGACTTCGTACCGTTTTAGGGGGAGCAGAAGATGCAATATTGTTCAATGCACACCCTTAAAAGCAAACTGGAAATAGTCCAAGTAGAACATGACTGTAGCCGTAGTGAAGTACACCTTCAATTTGGCAGAAGCACCAACTTTCAGGTTGGTGGGATGGGCGAGGTACATTCTAGTATACTGATTTTGAGTAGAAAAGTGTAAATTCATACAACTACCTTGCTAGTTCAGAATGGGATGCGTTCTTGGGCCAAGATAGCTTCTACATGAGACGGGAGAGATAGAGGATGTAAGACTTGATCCTTACCGGAGTTAAGGGCAAGAAAGATTCCAAAGAAATAGGTTTAGAGAGGAAGAAAGGAGTTCTCAGCGAACAAGTGGTGGTAGTTTTCAAGCTGTGGTAGTTGCCTGAATGAATAGTGGCAAAATTCCAGCAGCGCAAGGGAGAGGGGACAGAAAAGAAGTTTGCCAACAGTATAGAAAACAGAGCAGAAATCAAAGCTACGGGCACAATTTCAAACCAGTTTCTTAGAAGGTGACAAGAAAAAAAAAGAAGGGTGTGTTGAAAATGAACTGTAAGAACTTCAGACTTGCAACGGTAGGGACCGAAAGCTAATCGTAAGAAAACTGAAGGATTACGAAGCTGTTACTCGTTCGAGGTGTGAGTGCAGAGAAGAATATTGCATAGGATCCCTGGTTCTTAATCTGCTGCTGAAACCAGTGAATGACGTGTCAAATTCGGTTCATTTCCGTACTTTGATTTTTGTTGGTGTTGTTTAATTACGGTAATTTTAATGTCAAAGAGAGAAACTTTTCAAGTAAGTTATTCAGTTAGTAATTAGCTAAAAAATGCTGCTGTTTAATAAACACCTGTTTTTTTTCTTTTAAACGTGGTAAATAAATGATCTGCTTTCCAGAAGTGTTATTCCTGCCAGCTTAGCATCTGAGAGCCGTGAAGTGCAACACATCTAAAATGTTAAATAATTACGCTTCCTTGGCTACGTAAGAGCTTTTCCATCCATTAATAACGAGAAAATTAATGTTGGACCAGCAATAAAACAGATTAAACTGTATACCCCTTTGGATGCCTGACTGCACCTTTAACGGACCTGAAATTCCTCTGATTATTTAAATGTTCTATATTGAAATGTGATGGTGGCCTTGAGTTAATAGTTAAAGAGGTTTAAATTGGAATGTCTCTGCACAAGTTTTTCCCATTGATCAGAGCAAGCGGGCAGAAAAAAACCTTATTTGGTTGCTGGGAAGCACTGAGAGTGCCTCACAGATTAAAAGAATTTTTTATTTTTTCTGTTATTCCTACCCAAGGCGTACAATCAGTCTTTTATTAAACGTGTGGATTAGCTAAGGTTTGGAGATATCTTTTCTAGTGGCAAGTGCTATATAAACTAATTTATTGTAGCACTGATATGTCTGCGACCAGGACCTGATCTGTGCGTGGGCTTTTATAATGACTGCAGCTGTCTGCTCGAGTTTGCAAGATCAGGCTCGTTCTGGAAGATCACCCTCCTGGATCTGCCATCTAGAGTAAAATCAGCTCTAATTATTTACTGACAGAGTAATTACTTGCTTTTTCTCTGTTTATTTTTACTTTTATTTTTCAACTTGAATTGTTGCTTTTGAAGACAAATGTATTAAAAATAACGTAATGGGGTCATATTCGGTGAATCGCAATTACAGAGCTTGTGTCTCTGTGCCGTATATGCTGGGCCAGAAGGTGAGAAATAATTAATGGCCTATAGCTTGCTACCATTGCTTAATGGTTGCTTTGTGAAGGAAAAGTGTCAGCAGTGGAATTCCTTGGCATCAGAAGTGTAAACTTAGTCTGTTTTATCACAAAGTATGCTTTGAATGGTGGCAAAAAAATTTTCAGCCTCCATGTGATTAGCCAGGTTGACATCAGTGAGAATGCTCTCTTCGTGAAATATTTTCAGTGCTCTTCTGTACTTTTTAATTCCATTTGTGTACATTCTTCTTTTTTTCTTCTTCCTAAAAGCTTCTCCACTGGATTCGGGGGTAGTTGGTGGCAGGTGTTGCAAGCAGGTTTGAATAGAGCCAGCTTGAAGATCTGGTACTCGAGGATGGGGGAGAAGATAGGAAACGTTTCTCGGTCGTTATCAGTTGATGTCTTTGTACAAATAAGATATTGTACTGCTGGAGAAATGTGATTAAATCCTTGTGCTTCATCACCGATCTTTACAGAAGTCATATATAAATAATCGATTTCCGTCTATGTACCACTTACAAACGTTTTTCATTACTACCCAAAAGTCTTCCTTTGATACGAGGCCTGGAGGAGGATGGTCTTAGGCCTCCTGTCTTTTTCAGTATGTCCCATTCCTGTAATTTTTCTAACAGTTTCAGTAATTTTGGTAGTCTTCCTTGCTTTTGAGAGAAAGGGAGTACTAGGGTCTTGGTTAATTTAAGCATCAAAAATGCGCAGTTGTCCTAATCTAATATTACCCATGGTTGGTTTCTATGCTACTGCAGAAAAATTCAGTTTATTAAAGGACGATTCCTTAGTCAACTTTTCGTGGTCATCTTTTCATAGAAATTTTACACTTTGTTAAAATCCGTCTAATTGACAGGTAAACAAAGTTAATTTTACTGTAATGCTGAATATATTGAAGAAGCCTGTGGGCACACTTGTAAAAGTTGATTTGTTTGGGTATCATTGTTGCTGAAAATGCTCTGTTTTGATATGTGATAGGTTTGTAATTAATTCAAAAATACATTAAAATCAATAGCAAAACAGTGTTTTAGCACAGCAGGCATTGTTAATAAGTGGTGAACTTCCTTTTGGGTTAAAGATGCACAACTGTATAAAGAGGGTAAAATTATTTCTGGCCTTGAAGTTAGTGGCAAAAGCTCTGTAGGCTTCAGGGAGGTGAGAATTTTACCCTCTCTCTGTAACCTTTACTTTCTTGTTATTCCAGTGAAAAGAGGAAAACATGATCTTTCAGCAGTAAAAATGTTTACTGCAATCTCACAACTAACAAACCCCAAAACACTAAGGTAAAGGTAGTGGCTATGGACTCGTATACCTTCTGGAGGAATTCCAAGGCAGGTTGAAAGAAAAAGGGAATCTGTTCCTTCTGATCTTACTGCCCTCATTTACTCAGCCACCCTCAGTGTGTGTCCTTTAGTATCGGGAGGGAGAAACCCGTCCCAATTAAAGTTTTAGTACTTACTGGGCCATCAGCTGTAGCCAGCTAATGTTTCAAACTAGCGAGTACCTTTTTAGTGTAATGAAGCGTACCGTTGGGGGTCGGACTGGATGATCTCCGGAGGTCCCTTCCGACCCTTACCATTCTGTGGCTGAGCCATCTCTTGGGCATCGTAAATGTCTGACAGTTTCCATAGATCCACCCCAAGCTCCATATATTCAGATTAAATATATAATTGTCCTAAGTGCGATGTAGTGTATAGAGATCTCCAGAGTACAGTCATAGGTAATTATTTATTCACAAAATAATTTTTTATTTTTCTTCTTTCTTTTGACTTGCTGGGATTTTATTTCAATATTTATTTTTTAATGCTTTGGATATCTTTATGTAGTCGTGTTTATTTTGTGGTGAATTTTGTTATTAAAATCAGGTTTTCCTTATTTAGCTAAGTTTCTTTGAGACCAAATTTTGTAACTGTGGCATATGTGTTACACTTGGAAGTATACCCGGCCTTAGCAGCACTACTATTTGGCTGTATTTTGACTAGCATCAGCCTCAGAGAGGAGTTGAGTGAGTATAAATAAAGCTACTGTTCATAGGTCAGGTCACACGTTTCATAAAACCGTGGACCGTACAAATTTTGTCACATCTTAACAAGATACGTGCGTGACTGCTCTTGCAAGAGAGCTGCGGTGGAATAGAAATTTGTACCGTTAGCGTGCGGAAGGTAGGAATGCTGAGTGAAGTGCGTATGGACTGGATCAGAAGTGACTGTAAGGCAGCGCCGTTCCGCTGAGCAGTCGGATCCTGTTTTGAAAACCTCCAAACGTTGCCTTGTATCTATGCTGATGTTTTAAAAATAAAATCTGAGATGCTGTTCATATTTTTTTAGTCATTGTTCACGTAAGTAGCATATTTCTGCAGTGGCTGTGCGGGTCTCCGTACGGCATACGTGCATGCAAATTTTAAGAGTTGCATTCCTAAATGAAGTATATCCGTGAATGTGTGTTTCCCCCATGTAGATGTATGCCTACTTTCCTAACATTTGTGCCCTTGGTGTTTTTAAAACAAATGCAACACAGCTTGAATGTGTTGAGTTCTTCAGTGTGTAATTGCAGAATGACATTGTTTTGGAAGGCGGAAAAAAGCTCCTGTTGCTCTGAAAGATGGCATTATTTGAAGTGAAGTTACACATGAAACTTAAACCCAAGGTGAAATTGTGTGTACCTCATTTGTATGCATATAATAAACAACTGTACAATTAGATAGGTGTTATAAATAGGATGTGGCGGAGATGCTTAGGCTACTCAGGTTTCCTAGATTTTATAGCAAGTACCCAACTGAGATTTGCTGCTCTCTAATTTTACTGTTTGGGCTAACCAGCTGACGCCTAGTTGAAAAGAGTTATGTTCCTACAAGGCCACAGAAGCCTTAGTATTCCGTCTCCGTCTCCTTCGGATCATGGAGAACTCTGTGTACCATCAGCAACTCCAATCCCACCCTTTAGGCCAACCCTCATCTATCAAACCCGGGCTGAGAGAGAGCGAGAGGAAGCTCCCAGATAAACATACAGCAGCGCCTAAACTCCTAATCACTCTGGGCTTCCGCTTCCAGGCCCTATAATTAGAAGTCCTTCTTTTCCTTGTATTCCCAGTTGACGCAAATGCTTTTTGTGGCTTGGCACCTCATTTAGGGCGTGGGCTTAGTTTATAGCCAGGCCAGAGTCTGGTTTAGTCTTCTGATACTGCATAAATAGCTCTTAACCCACAGTCTACATCTGTACTAGTTTTTCCTTTTATGCGTATATTCCCTGTGTTTTTTAATGTTTCTGTCCTGAAAGAAGCTTATTGTTTCCCAAGCAGAATGCATGAAAAGTAGGAAGCTGTAAATTAGGGCAAATGTATCTGTCGGGTAAAACAAAGCTTTGGTCATTTTCTTTTCCATCTGGGGTATCTGTTCCTTTTAAACTGGTTTTTAATCATCTCTGTGGATTCAAAAAACTGCGCAGTAAAACAGTCATTAATTTAACCTAGCTGCACCCCTTATATTATGGGTAAGTAAAATCAAAATTTTTGCAGTGAGATACGTACTAAGTAAAATCTGCTTTACCCATAAATTTCTACTGGGTGCTGTGTATGCAAGCCTCTCGATTGATTTCAGATGTTATCTGTTAAACAGGGATTAATGCCAGTTTGAAAAATAAGCAGGAAATCCTTGAGAATTATTCACTTTTCATCTATGATTATTCATACATAAAGTACAGCATAAGAGAAAACATTTTGGACTGCACTTATGACAGCTTTAACCCATATTTCCGTCTAAAGAACTTTTTGGGGGAAACTGTCACAAGGTCTTTTGGAAAGCTGAGCTGAAGTTTCCTGCGCTTGAAAGTGAAAGTGAGGCAAGGACCAAGATTCAAGTTCATGTTTCTCTGCTGAGATTAGGTGTTTCTGCTGCGGTGCCGCAGCGGTGCAGCGGCCTTTCGTGGCAGGGACACGGAGAGAGAAACGAAATGGCCGAGCTGTAGTAATTGAAAACTGTGATTCTTCGGTGTGAAGTTATGAGAGCTGGAAAATACCACACCAAAACCCAAGTCAAATGTTCTAAAACATCAGTGATTTATTGTTTGAATAACAGTAGTAAGAAAGATATTTCAAAATGCTGTTTTATAGATACACATTCTTTCACATCTGTGGTATTGTGCTTGGGACCTCTGTGGTGATACAAGTTCTGCAAGTACATGTTTGTATTTCGAATGCAAGTGTGAGTATGAAATGTCCTCCTTCAACTTACTGAAAAATAGTCGCTAATATAAGCGAAGGGCCTGTTTTCCTTTGGCTTTCATGTAATAAAATGCACTCACTCTAACCAGTGACAGAGAGCGGGATTTTAGATTAGGCATGCAAAATTGCCAAATCAGATACCAACCATCTTTCTATTTTTAAACCAATTCCTTTCCACCCACAAATGTATTATCTTTCACCTCTGTAATCCTTCAAGTTAGCAAAAACAAAAAAAAAAACCCCAAACCAAACCCAAACAACACAAAACCCAAAAAACCCCAAGGCAACACACATTAATATGGAACCAAGAGCTCTGTACGTCATATGGAACCGATCAGCCCTGCAGATAGGGAAGCACATTTCACAGCTTCACTTGCGTGGCTGCAACGTGTGGCATCAAAAGGACGAACAGGTAACACCGTACGCTTTATGGATTTGTGTGACATACGTTGCAGGGTCCGGTCCGGTCCCAAAGCGAGCTCTCTGGCAGTGCCCTGCTCTCGGGGTGAGTGGAGATTACAGGTTCGGGGAAAAAACCTTTGTGAGGAAAAGGGTGAAATGATCTCACATCTGCATACTCGCGCCGTCCGCAGACACCTGCGTTTCTAGCCAATATTGGAAACGAGATACTGGTTAGCTAAACAACGGATAGGTTTGACGGACGACGCAGTATGGTAATTCCTGTGTTTTCACTGGCTCATGATTATTACGCAGCTTTCTGTCTCCAGCTTCCAGACAGATTTCTGTCTCGTTTAAAGTTTTTTTTTACGATCTTCATTGCACTGTGCCATGTGATGGGATACGCATGAAGAATGCTGTGCTCGGATCCCTGGGTGCGCTTACCTCTACGTTTGTATTTGTAAAAGACTTCTAGCACTTTTGGGGAAAAAAAAAAAAAACAACTAGGTTTGCTGAGGCCGTCTGCTCGCTGTTGAGAGAAGCCTTACGTGTTCATCTGTTCCAGCTTCTGTTTCTCCAAAGGTCCTTTCCATCTGGAATAAGAAAGAGCTCAAAAGGACCCAAAGCACACTCAACTTCTATATAAAGCTATCTGATGCGTGAGGAGAGGCAAGCATGGGAATACAGAAAATAAATCCTTAGTGTGTTGGGTTAGATCATTTGGAATACCCTCACTCCGGTAATAGTGGCAGCCTAATTCTAGCACACAAACTCCTATTTGCTTCCAGGTTTCTCCACTGGAAATGCTATATATTATTGAGGACTGCACACTTCACTAGAAGGGAAGTGCGTTTTGTGATGTTTCAGAACAGAATTAATGCAAATTGTGTGCATAATCCCACACTAAAGACTTGGCTGGCTTGCACTTAAGCAACTTTAGCTGTATTTCCTATCAACACAGTCACTACAAATCAAGGAAATTGCCAGTTAAGCCAACATTAACATCCAGACCAACCTCAACTCGCATGCCTTACCGCCCAAACATAATACCCAAATGCACTCACGGATTCTGTAGCTCCATAACAAACTCTTTCATTTCTAACACTCTGAATTGGAGTAACAGCCTGTAACAGTAAAAGTATGTCTACTGGAGGGAATCTTGCTGAGGTCAGATTTAAGATTTTGCGTTTGTGTGATTTTGAGGAAATGGCTGTGTGCAGCGTGGGTGGCCTCGCTCTCTGTCCAAGCCCTACCAGCATCAGTGGTCAAGCTGAGAAGGAAACTTGTAGGCAGTTTTGTCTCCAAATGCAATTTGGATTTCTCTCCAGTTTTGTACCTTACTGCTGGTGGGCCTCATCGTCTAGAAGGTATTTGTTTACCTTCGCAAGATCCTTATTTCATAAGAGTTACGGTCAAGAGAAACCGCGGCATACGCCTGTTTCTGCTCACACGACGTCCGCGATGATGCCGTGTTATCCTGTTGGGAGGCTGCAGGATGGCGCTGGTCCTTGCGTGAGCAGAGACACGCGCTCACAAACCCGCTTCGGCCTCGGAGGAGGAGACGCTGGGCAGTGGCGTTGGGTTGGGAAGGTGAAAGCTTTGACTGCTGAAATTTTTCTATTTGAGCTCCCAGGGTTGCCAAGGAGGGAGAACCCTCGGGATAGCCATCTAGTGATGTTGTAATGGTGATTCAGTGGAAGAGTTAATTAAACTTCATCTTTATGAAGAGAGTGTTTCTCTGCTGCTGAATGCACAAGAGAATTTTTTTTTCCGGTTTAATTCTAAAATTTAGAAGTAGCCTGTGCTAGGACTTTAGTGGTAAGGTGTGAGGGCTTTCAAACTTGTACTGTATTTGTTTAGCAGCAGCGAGCAGAAGAGGGGAAGATGAATCGCAGAGGCGTGGATAAATAAGCTGGAGAGCGAACACTCTTTTATGACAGAAACGAGATAATCATTTATTCTTTGAATAGGTGTCGTGTAAAATGTGGAGACTTATGTTCTCTTCCCAAAGGATAGAAGATTTTAATTATGCTTCATGTGGAGAATCAACACAACAGAGCTACGTGGAAATTCCAGATTTCCTTTAATAGATAGGTACCTTGAAAGTTACTTAGAAGGCGCTTCAACGTAGCTATTAAACTGCTAAAATCACTTTGTGCTTGACGTTAATTAAGTGTTGGAGGATTGCTTGGGGTGATAACTTCTTAAATTACTTTAATAAGCATGGTAACACAGACATTTTTATACAGAAAAATAAATCTGAAGTTTGTTTACTGCAGTCCTGTGTTCGAAATACTTCTTTTTTGGTATACAAACTTACACTTTTATGGCAAGTTGGCTTCAAATGTGTTTGTAAATATTTAAAAACTGGGTTATGGACTGACATATAGTGGGAGAAAAAAAGTAAATAGCATATATAAGTTACTGTGATTCTGTTGCTCTTCTAATTTAATCATTTCAGTACATCCATCAGTGACCTGTTTTCAATGAAGTTAGTACCTAATTTAATATTTCACTTGAAAGCTCTCAACTCTGGTTTGCTGCCTTTCAGGCAATAAATCAGGCAGTTTCTTTCGTATGCGTTTATAAGAAAGATGCTTCTTCAGGATTGTTTTTGGTATGGATTGTTTTGGCTGGGTTTTGGTCATGTTTCTTCTTCCAAAGTCTGTGGAAACATTAATGTTTCTTATGCTGGCTCTTCCCCAGTGAAGAGCGTTGTGGGGGTTCACTCTAAGCTTCATCACTTCAATGCTTCATGTTGGTCACGCAAGTTCTTAATGTTAGGTAGAATATTCCCAGATTTTTTAGTTGGCTTTCTTAGATTTGTATTGTCATACCTAAGTAGTAATACTGTTAATGTGATTTCAGTTGAAGTTCTGGTTCATTTTTATGAAGCGAATCCCTTTCGATTCAGTAATTTTCTGCAACTGTTTTCTCTAGTTTCCGGACAACAAAACGTAAGCCACGCTAGCTTTTTTAGATAGACATTCTTAAGCCTCTTCTTTTGCAGTGATTAATCTCTTGTGCTTTTGTGTTTCTTTTTTCTTTTTCTTTTTTTTACCCAGGGATGTTGCTGGTCACTACTGACACATTAGGCCATGATTTCCATGTTTTTCAAATACTGACACATCCTTGGTCATCATCACAAAGTGCCGTCCATCATTTGTATACACTTCACAGGGGAGAGACTGAAGCCAAAGTAAGTTAAACTATTTGCTGAAGAATAATCCCCGGACACCTTATACATTCTGTGTATGTTGGCACTTCAATGTTTGTTTCAGCACACAAAGAGCCTTTCTTACGTTATAGCCACGGAAAGGATAAGAGCACAGCGTTTAACCTGGACAATAATAAATTCTTGCCCTTTACAATGAGGTGCTGTCAGATTTATTCAGATATGATACTGCCTCCAAAGAGCCCAGATTATTAGCTGTGTTTGTACTTAACCTTTTCTCATGTAACATGTGAAACATTTGTCTAGTGCCTGTGAAGCAACTGTCAGGGTTTGCCCGGCTTTGGTGGTAAAAGCCAAAGACAGACAATTAAAGAGCCGAAAGGAAGAGTTAATCAAAGGACTGTGATTAACTTTTATCTGCGCATTAGCAAAGTGGGGGGACCTGTTGGAGACTGGAGTGATACAGATTTAACTTCCCAGTTTAAAAATCCCACTCGTAGAGATGGAAGACTAAAAGTGGGCGGTTAGCGTAGGGTGAAAAAGTCTGAAATTATATCTTACAAAACGCTCAGTAAACTGATTTACTGTTAAAGTGGAAAGAAGTGAGAGACATCGCTTTTGCTAGCATCTCTGTGATAGCGGCCGTGCAGCGTGTTACGCTTGAATCCTTCACTGCAATGCTTTTAGGCATCAGGAGAGCCTCACCTTAGTCGCACTGAGCAACTGTTGAAGAACCTGTTTTAAATACATAAATAAAAATGTCACCACAGGGTAAGAAATGAGCATTGCACTTGCTGATGCAATTACACGCTGAAAGCACAGACTTGTGACAGTCTGGCAGATGTAAACTAGTGTGACAGAGAGAAGCCTCGGGCACTGTGATTATGACCCTGACGCTGGAAGCTTGGGTTATTGTGGTGCCATGATTACAGCTCCTCCAAACCATTTTTTCCTATGCATTGTGCCATTGCCCTCAAGTTTTTTTGCCTTACCTTTGCAACAAGTAGATGTGAAAGCTTTATGTGACTTCGTAGCGGTTGATAATGTTTCAATCTGTGTGAATTTAAATTACTGGCAGTTTAAATACTCTGAAGCTTCGCTGCTACTGTTCTGGAAAAGTCGAACTACTATTAGCGGCGATGGTTTACTGTAGGAAGGAGTACCTAATCTGGAAAGTGGGAGGAAATTAGGAAAAACTGTCCATATAGGATAGTATATATACTACTTACAAGTAATTTCTATAACTAATATAATGGCCCTAGAGATCTATGTGTATACATATATTCTGTCATCTATTTGAGCATGTGCTATAACGTGTTTAATGTTCTAGAGTTATTTTTGTTCTACTTTCATACAAAAAATTGGGAAATATTGCATAATGGATATTGAAGACCAAAGCATAGGACTCCAGTCACTAGCAACAAAGGTGGTGTTCTGTTTTTTACGGCTGATAAATTTGTTTTTAAGGCGTATACTGGAAACCAAACATAGCACGTTTTAGAGAATAAACCTTTATTGGCACACGCTTTTTGGGGTGTAGCATTAGCATTTCTGTGAAAGCGTTGCCTTAAAATTCCCAGAATCAACATAGTAAACTTTTTTCCTAGTTTGCCACATAGTTTTCATTTGGGATGTGAACAGTATAGCTTTTGGAATGGTGTAAAATAGAGAAAATTCTGACCGGTCTGAGGCGTATTGCTGGATTTCACAGCTCCCTTGGTAATGAAACTATCCAGCAACAATATCGCATTGGTACCTGTGATTCTCAATACACATCTATCATTTAAAGTATTTACATAATATGCTGGATGGTTTTGCTTTTTCTTTTGGAGTAACAGTACTTGTAGCTGTTTAGTGAGGAGGCTAGTATGGGGTGGTATCCTTTTGTTCCGTAAATTTCACATATGAGTAGTATTAGACAAGAATTTTGGAGACTGATCAATTTAAAATTCTCAGTGCAGCTATTCTGAGACACACACTGTGGAAGCCTCTGAATCTCTTTTCTTGGTTAGAACAGTATTTATACATTTGCAGCCAAACTTTTTTCTTCCCCCCGCCCTCTCCACCCCGGTTTAAAGCTAATCGTGAATCAAGGCCAGTGGTCTTAAAGGTCACCTTCTGTACTGGAGCTATAAAAAGTTCTAATTTGTGTTGATGGACATGAGTGGTTATCGGTGTCAAAATTTGTTTAGCCAATACTCATTATAAATTGTTTAAACATCATCATTATGCTTTTGTTATATGTGGTATTTTAATGTCCGTACTGAAATCATCTGCTTTCATACATGAGATTCTGGCCGATAGAGCGTCACCACACGTTTCCCAAAATACCCTTCTTTCGCAATTTTTCTTTTCTTGCTTTGTGATCCGTTAGTGTGTTTCTTGCAAATACTTATTACTGATACTCTAAGACCGTTTAGTTCATTAACAAAGAACCGGTACGTTGGTAGTGTTTATAAGAGGTTCTCGTACTTGTCTGAATGCACTGTCTAAGCTGCTGGACACGCAGAAGTTCCCTGTACGGGATCGCAGCTTATGCACAAATGGACCCTACGTGGAGTACACTGTAAGACTGATTTTTCCAAGAAGTGTTGGATGTGCAGTCTATGCTTTGGGTAATAGCATGGCATATCAATTTTGCTGCGAGAGCAGAAATTTGGGAACCGTATATGTTGGTGTTCCAAATATTGACAGGTTTGTCTGGTGTTTCAGCAACGTTTGAATTGTAATTTCACACGGTTTAGAATATCAGCCCTGGAGGACTGCAGAATTCCCAGTCTCCATTTTACCTTGTCTTCAGTGATCGGAGGGCAGAGCAATAGCTTGGTATTTCTTGTCTGTCTCCTAAGAGAAGGTGACAGGAGGTCCCCTCTGTCATTCGTATACAGAGGCATCTTAAGTGGATTAAGTTGTGCGCTTAATGTATCTTAAAGAAAAGGAAGCAAGTGTTGTTAATAATGATGACTTCTGATCGATTTACTGCAATCAAGCAGTGTCTCTAAGTCACCCCCAGGCCTTTGTACTGAGTCAGATGTATTAGCTACATGGTTACTCTGACTTAATAAAACTAAAGAATATATGCTCCATCGTGCATTAATTTTTCTAAATTCCAGACAAATTCTGGTTTGGTTTGCGGTTGAGAAATTTCAGTCTGATGGACCATTTCTACCTTTCCCTGACCGTTTCTGAAACACAGAGACACTGACTGGAAAGAGATCTGTAGAGGCAGTGTCTCCTTTCGTGGACATCACGATCTTGTCCTTAGCCAAAGCAGAATTTGTGTAAGCATTTGCAATGCATGTATTCAAGATACGATCCTATGCGCTTTCTGAACAACTGACGGTCATCGTGCCCTGGAGCGGTGTCCAAAGGTACCAGCTAGTTATCTTCCAGGTTTTTTTCTTAGTGATCTTCTTTTAAGGGCTTGTCTGCCAGGCCAGTCTGCTTGGTGTTGGCTTCACGATGCTCAGGGAGACTTAGGTACTGTGCTTGGTACGGTAGGGCTTTTGAGCTTCCATTCCCCTTGATATGGAATTAAGGTTAAGTAGTAGTTTTCTCCCTGGCTGTTCACGGCTAGCCGTCACAACATGGTTTTCCTTTTCTCTTTCCGCATGCTTTAAACAACGGAACAGAGTGTTACTGAGTTTTAAAGCGTTATTGTAAATCTACGTTGTATTTGCTGACTTTGAGCAGCAAATACAGGAAGAAGCCTTACATGCTGAATAAAACATTGTGTCGGGGCTGTGAAGATCACTCGGTTCCAGACAAAGCCCCTGACTTTTTTGTGTGACTGGGATGAAGATGGGGTAAGAAGGAAAGTGGACCTCTGTCTCATAAGGGAATTGCGAGGACAATGGCCGTGAAAAAATGTGAAGTGCTCAGATACTTCGTTGGTTCGNACTCGGTTCCAGACAAAGCCCCTGACTTTTTTGTGTGACTGGGATGAAGATGGGGTAAGAAGGAAAGTGGACCTCTGTCTCATAAGGGAATTGCGAGGACAATGGCCGTGAAAAAATGTTGAAGTGCTCAGATACTTCGTTGGTTCGAGCGATGTCAGTCCCAAGGTCACAGCATTCAAAGTTAGTTTTCTGCAAACACAGACAGGAGTCACTGTTTCAGTTACATTGGATTAATACCTTTCAGTCTTTAAGTGCCACTTATGCTTTAGAATTTTTTTCTTTTTACTTGAGAGCAAAACCCAGTGTGTTTGATGCACTGTGTTACATCGCGAAGGTTCATTGCAAGCGCTGCTTGTATTTAACCATACCAGGGAGAGAGCTGAAGCTCTCAGGAAATCCATGCTTGCACAATTCAGCTGTAAAGGGGAAAAATGTGCATGTGTATGTGGCGCGCATTTGGTTAAGGATGCATTTCGTTGTCCTACAGCGCCTGCATTGTAAGTCAGCACTTACTGCGCTCGTGTTTTTATCCAAGAGCATTTTGGAAGGTTTTGAATAAAGGTATAGCATGTTCTGAACTGAGGAAGCTAATTTACTTGCAGATGAAAGTTGGACTGTCACCTGATGATCCTTTCTCTTTGATCTGAAATTGTAAACAGAAAAAAAAAAAATCCCTGACAACAGTTTTATCTCATCCTAGAACAAATAAACGCAACGATAGCATCAGTGGGCTGGTGGCCAGGGTCCTCTGTAATCTTTTACACTGTCAGACTTTTGTTATTCTGACTCTCAAACTGCTGTTATAACTGACTTCAGTCAGCATAGGTAAACAGAGGGAATGATAAAAACATTCCAGCATGGGCTGCCACAGAACACGTGCAATTTTACGCTTTTCAAGGGAATCCATGAATGTTTTTGTGACGTGATTTCGTGGAGGCTGTTCCAGGTTGTGTCACGTACCATGACCGGGTAGTGAAACACTGGAATAGTTTACAAACATTTGATGTAAACCTCGATGGTTAATAGAAATTTCCTTCTATCATTTGACATAATTGTGTAGTTGCAGTTATTGAAATAGTCTCTGGAAGACAGACCTTATTTCTAGGAAAGAATCTGGGGACAGTCTTAAAGTAATAGAGATTGATGTAGGGAAGTTGATCAGTCTTTGATGAAAGCAGACAATAAGAAACCGCTGCAATTAGAAGTAGCTTAACTATCTTGAGGAGACGGAGCTCTAAGCAGAGTGGCGTTTGCAGTTTCAGTTATTAATAGAGAGCAGCTACTCTGGCTGAAGGACCCTACGTGAATGTCTCGCTGTGCCCAGATCCTGCCGTTGGTTTTATACAGAACTGACATCAGTTTTGACGACTCAGGGAGACAGAGCTGCGTCTGTGTGGGTCTGATAAATCATATTGTGTAGTCCGTGATTTTATTATTTTTTCATTTGTGTTTGTTGCTACATCATTTCCTTAATTTTCTCAACCAAAAAAATTCAAATACAGGCCGGTTTTCTAATTTATTTTGACCCTTACCTCCTCAGTACTGCTGCTCTTTCTCATTGTTTAATGATACTGTTTTTTTATTTCTGCCATCTCCCTGCTGCACAGCATAATTAAATACTTAAGCCACGTCCTTCAAATAGTGGTGTGTTTTCTCTGTGACATTGCGTAGTGTGCATGAAACTGGGTTAAGTTCCTGTTGCACTAATGCTAGTCATGCTTTGTTGTTGTTCCACTTCACTATTGAACTTTAACGTAATGCAGTGAAAGGCCCAAGAATGTACATACTGTACCTGATGTAACTCGCCACAGCTGAAAAAGGGCACTAGGGGAAAAAAAAGAGCACTAGGAAGATCAAAATGTGTTCTAATATTTCTCTCTTGTAATTGCTATAAAAATACACGGTTCAGTGTTGTGACCTTTGTTTTGGAACTATTGCATTATGCACATGCATCAGGAGTGGATTTGCCTGGGGAGGTACCGTCATAGCCCAGCAGACCTCCTTCTCCTTTCTAAGAAAATAAGCGGTAGTATACATTTAAGCGTTGTGCAGCAAGTTAGTACGATATTAACTTTTAGAAGCCTTTTAGAAATATAGAGGCTGGGGATGGGCTGTCAGTTGTTCCCGGGAGTAGTGGTAAACAAGGTCACTGCCTGTCCCGTGTGATTGCTTGTGTAATCAGCCATTCCTCTGACTATCCGATTTTAATCAAGTGCTTTTAAAATAAGTTTTCTGTGTGCTACCCTTACTTCAGTTTTGTTTTCTTTTAGTTACGGCTTGAGGTGTTTTTTGTTTTTTTTTTTTTTTAATTTATTTTGTGACTATGTTCTGATTAACATCGTGTTTAAATTTGGAGAAGCTGTGGGAATAAGGAAAAAATTACAGCAAAAACTTACATAGATTTACGTTATATAAAATAAGTAAATGCATGTCAGCTTTGAAGCCTTAGGTTCAGATAATTCCACCCAGATTTTCAGAATATCAGAAATAATGTTTTGATCTGTACAGTCTTGGAAGCTGATCCTCAGTAGAGCCGTTGACACATGACATGTCCTCGTAGGACTCCGTATATTAAATTACCCTGCTGTCTCCCTCAGGTCAGACTCTGGACAGGGCAGCTAAATTTTCATTCAGTTTTCCGGAAGATTTTACATCGTAGTGTTCGAAACACAGAGAAATAGGATAGTGGAAGTTAAAAAGAAGCACAGGAGAAGAGTGATTGAAGGAGAATAGGAGAAGACTGTTACAAGACTGAAAAGAAGTTACGGAGGTTAGAAGTGAATGCTCTGATGGAAAAGGTTGCAAGAAACGGGTGGCGAGGTGAGAGAAATGATAAAAGCTGAAGGAAGCTCCGAGATGGAGGACTCATTGAGTAATGCCAGCGTATTGAAAGATTTCTTTCCTAGCACCTGTTAGGAAAACGTTTCTCAGACTGTTACTTCCTTTCCACAGAAGTACTGGATGATTTCTTTCAGAGTCACGCTAAAGCCTACCAGAATATTTGAAACATTCTTTAGTTGTCCCTGATAGGAAAACAGTCATACTGTCTATGCTTCTGAAAACAGTATTGATAATTTTGTGAGGGTATCGTATTTTTATTTCAACAAAGTTATAATGCTAATACTGAGAAGAGTCAGTAGTAAACAGTAATACAAGAGGTACAGATGTCTGGTCAGCCAGGAGAAAGCACTGATGTTCCCACAGAAGTATTTAGTATTGTAATTTAAAATACCTTAAGGGTGCCGGAGTCGAACAGAATCTCAGGTCTATAATTGTCTTTACTGGCCCAGGCAGAAGAGGATAGATAAAATTTTGAAATACAGACAGGAGTATTAAATCTGATGTTGACCTTGAGCTATAGAAAAAACTTTGCATCGTGAGAGATCTAGTGTACTTTGTACTTTATTAACATACATCTGTAAACACTATGGGGTCTTGATTGATCTTTGGTATCTAAACATGACATCATAATTAACAACAAATCCAGAAATATATTATAAATACACAGAATAATAGTACATTAACCTAAAGGACAGCAAGAAATTGCAATGCTTAGCATAAACTTGAAAACCACTAATGGGCCACTGTGCAGTTTGTTTATACCATAAACAGTCAAGAACTCTGTGTAATGTACAGCGACGGCATGGTGGATAACAGCAAGTCTGATGTGATAATTTATAGATTTTTTTGTCGTGGAGACACACAGCTGATTTTTTGAAGTCATTTCTGAGACTGCCGTGATGAGCGTTCTCCTTTCAGCTTGGTCCGCTGCATTCTTCCACGTCTACCGGAAAGTTACGGACTCTTTTGTGTTCCACAGATGGATTTGTGCTGTTTTGATATGAATGTATTTAATTCATGCCCTCGTATAAAATTGGAAAGATTCTCTGAATTTTCTTTGAACTATCTGGTGTACTGCTGCTGCTCCTTTCTCTGGGAAAGACCAAGGAGGCTGTTTTTGAGACTGGTAGGAGATAGGTAGAATTACTGCATGTGTACCGCTGGCTTCCAGAATAGTTTTTGTCGCTGCTGAGTAAGCTTTCATAGCTGTGTTCCCATAAATCTTAACTCATTTCACACTCGTCTGTCAACACTTTTTTTCCTTGTTATTACTGAGTCTTAAAAAACCTGTTTGTTCTCTGCCCCTGTGGTTTCAGCCATATTTTAAGTACTCATGACCGTGGTACCCGCTCTCCCGACTGCAGCGAGGGTTTGTGATCGTTATTTTAAAGAGAGCATTTTGGATTACGTCGTTCCCAAGTGTCTTCCTGAAGATCAGGAATACTTTTTTCTGCGTGTTGTTTACACTGAGGAAAAACATCCTGTAATGATTGTTTCCCAGTTTCTTGGCTTGTGTTGTCATAAGCCAGGGCTGTTGCACGTGTTTTTAAAACAACGTAATCCTAAGGATGCTTACCGAAAAGTGAGTATTAATGTAGAAACACATGCATTTCTGTGACACAGTACAGTGAGATGCAATTTATTTTTTTCTCCATCATCTCATAGAAATGTCCTCTAAAAACGCTCTACCAAATAACGTAAGGTAAGAGGGGCTGCGTGGTGGAAGCAGCGATTTAAAGAGTTTGGCTGTGAAATCAGTTGAAGAGCAGGAGGGAAGAGATTGAAGAGGCACAGGCGGCCAGAGTCTGTCCTGCAAACGCTGCTCGGAGGTGTCAGTTTGCAGGGAGATTTGTAAAGTCCCTTCCAGAGAGCTGTGGTTTCAGGGGAGAGCACTCTTCCGCACGGAGCATGAAACTGTAGAGCAAGACACAAATAGCTTGTGTTGGAGGCACGGAGCGGGTGAGCCGAACAGCAAAGGGGAAGGAGTAGAAAAGCTGTTTTCTTGAGGCTGGGACAGAGATGGCTTCAGAGATCCGGAAGGGAATTTAAAAATGCATCTAAAATGAATAGCAAACAGCTGGAAAACAGTGACATGCTCAGAGGAGTCACATCGAACGGCAAACATGGTCATTCTTCGTGTTACTAGAACGCAAGGCCTTTGATAGGATTGAAATTACATCCCACCGGCCTTAATGATTTTATTATATTAGTGATCTTTCTGTGGTAACTGAGAACAGCAATTTATATACAGTGCTTGCATTCGATTTTGCCCGGCAGAAACTGCCTCTTCAAACAGTCTTGGTGCCGCAGTTTTTCCCTGACTCCACGGCTTTGGGATTTCTTTTTTTGGCTCTCGTTAATCCCTGTGGGGTCTCTAATCCTTTTTGAGCAATCTATTAAGGTGAAACACTTTGTAGGCAAACTAGGAGCTCTAAGGACTGTGACTTCACGTCTGTAATGCCAAAATCACTGCAAGTGCTGAACCTGTCAGATTTGGGGGCAATTGTTTAGCTATATCATTAGCAGATCGTTTGAGTATGTCACCGTAATTGAAAAGAGCAGGTGTGTAGCGCTGTTTTTTAGTTTATCTATGTAATGTTGATGAAGCATTTTGTGTCGTGACAGTCTGTCAGCCAAATATCTTGTCACAAGTCACAAGACTTAAATCCTTTTTTTATCTCAAAGGCTTGAGGGCTCAGTTGGAAACTTGCACTTTGATGAATACTTGGCTCTTTTGTCTGGAATAGCTGGAGTGCATTTCTGGAATATTTGTCAAGATTTTATCAGTGTTTACTCCAATTTGAGTACCTAGTGTATTGTAAAACTGGCTTCAGTGAAATCTTAAAGAACTTTATTTGGTTTATGCTGTTTAATAATATAATGAAAACTAATCCTTCGTCTATATGTTTGTTTGCCGTGTTAAATCCCACTTGCATACGTGGTTCTTTTTGGTCAGCTTTTACCTTTAAAAACATTTTTGTAAGAATTGTTTCAGGATTTTTTTTCTATGATAAATCATTTTAACCTGGACTACTTGTTTTCTTGAGTTGTCTGCCAGTACGGGGTTGGAAACAAACTTTAATCTCTCTTTTAAAGCATTCCTTCAGGAACAAGAATTTGCTTTCCATCAAAGCATTGTGCAAAGCACACTTAGAAGAGAATTAAATCCTTCTGGACTTTGTGTCTGAGATCTGTGCAAGGAGTGTAGCTATAGTAGAAAATGTTTAAGTGTATTTTTCTATTTGCTTGAAGACTGACCATTTTAAGCTAAAGTAAGACTTGCGTTTCTCAAGCGGTGGATAAGTACTCGTATGCGTAAGAAGAAATCTAACTGAGGTCTTCCCTGGGACTTTAATAGCTGATTAATAAAGATTGTTATTTGTAAAGCGGAGTGGGTTTATGTAGAGAAATGGCCAAAGTTGTTCAGTTTCTTCTTCACAAAATTTTAAAACAAAAAAGAAGAGTGTGAAGTCCAGGGATACCTGGATCACTGGTAATTCCACGGAGGGATAAACTGACAGTAGCAGGATTAGAGACCAGTATAGGCGGCTTTTGAAAATACTGGCCATTGATTTTTGGTTTGTTATGTAGAACGTGGTATTTCTGTTGACTTAAAATACAGTTTTGAATGCCAGTATTTGTCAAAATCAGGCCCAGTGGTGAGATCTCTCCCTTGTTCTCATCCCTCCCTTTTCCCCTTCTTGGATAATCTCTGAAAATTAAAGTAAACAAGCAAATAACAAAACATGTAATTGAAATGATTTCTGAACTCTTTTTTAGAAGTAAACTCCATTTGAAAATTACACCAAGCTCTTGTGGCTTTCTGTAGTACTTTGCAGCATGGTTTGTTTGCCTAAGTTCAGGCCTGTTGAAAAGAAAAATCTCAGAATATTTTGAAAAGTACACAAACTTTGGAACTGGGTATTACACTGCAGTTTATATTTATAATGTGTACTGAATGTATGCTGAATACCAAGTTCATTGGTATAGACGCAAAAATTCAAGTTAATGCCTAAACTTAGGGCGTTTTATTCACATTTTGAATCATGATTTGTCTTGGGTTAAAACGTGACAGTCCGTTTCCTTTGTTAGACGTGTGCACATTGGTGACTGCATTCCCGTTTCACTCCTCTGTTTCAGGTACAGGATATCTCCTTCAGCCATGACTGCCGTTGGGTTGTGGTCAGCACACTTCGTGGCACTTCCCATGTTTTTCCTATCAATCCTTACGGCGGCCAGCCCTGTGTGCGAACACACATGTCACCCCGCGTGGTAAATCGCATGAGCCGATTCCAAAAGAGTGCAGGGTTGGAAGAGATCGAGCAAGAGCTGACATCTAAGCAAGGAGGACGCTGTAGCCCTGTTCCGGGCCTGTCAAGCAGCCCATCTGGCTCACCGCTCCACGGTAAATCCCTTTTTTTTTCTTATTTTCCTCCCATTTACATTGTCAAGAAACCTTTCCACTTGAGTCATTAATGCCCATGTTTCAGTACCTGCTCTGCAGCTGCCTAACTCAAAAAGGTTTGGTTCCTCAATACCTTTGGAGATGCTGGCCTAAAGATCTTCATAGTCTTCAAGCTTTTCAGTAGCATTTGCTAGCGGCAAATTCTGAACAACAGAAACACCGATTTTACTGGAGATTGCAAGAATTTATTTGGTTCTTTCTATTTGCCCATGTAGTTTGTGCCACTAAAAATGAGTTTCGTAAAATAAGGTGCTGCATGTATTGTGCAAAAAATACGTAACGTATGCCGATATTATAGGAATGAACCACAGTATGAATACTTCAGAAGGATGGTTCTAGTTTTGCAACTTGCTTAAGTAAACTATGCTATCACAGATGTGTTAATAATTTCCACTCTAAACTGAAAGCTGTGGGGTCTTCAGGTTTCAAGTTTTGTTTCCATGTAGCACAAGGTCAGTAGTCTGGTCTATATTCAAATGCAGTTACCTAAAATTCTGATTGCACATCAGCCTCGATGATCATGAAGCACATCTGGATATCTGCAATCGATACTGTTTGAGGAGAAATCTGGAAACTAGGCACTGTGAAGTTGATGGCATAGATTTTGTCCACTTTTTCAGGTCGTGAGCAATCTACACATCCTAGCAGTAGTACACATCTGTTCGTCCTAGTCCTGTGGTGGACGGCCTTTGGAGAAACTCAGTGGAGGTGAAGGGGAACCTCTAAAACGGGTTCACAACTTGCTGTTCTTTCTGCCCGTCTCTGATGTCTGTTCTGGAAGCTGCTTGTTCAGATTCAAGATTTGCTGCATCGTCACTCGTCCTTTCTAGTAAGAGCAAGTTACAGCTTCCATTGAAGTGGAAGTTTAAATAGCAGTTTGGTACAGCCAGCCACCCATTTCCAGTCTGAGAGTATTAAAAGTGGCAAGGAACAGTCCCTCTTCCCTAATTATGAGTAGGACTGGAAGTGCTCATGAAGCCCAACTGTGTGCTGTTACAGTCAACATCTTTGCTGCTATAGAGAGGACCTTTGTGGAAGTCCCGAATCAAAGGAACATTTTAATGACTTGTTGATTATTAAGGGAACCAGAGTTGTCTCAGAAGCAGCCTCTGTATTTTCTCCTTTCTTTGGGCTTTTGTAAACCAAGTTCTCTGCATAGCTGTTCCGGAGTCATGCTCTTCTGCCTGGAGCCACTGGAAGGCACCCAAAACGTGAGCTGTAGTTTCCTCTTCCTTGGAGACGTTTATGTATCTACCATTTAACTTCCTCTCTCGTCGTCAGCATGTCAGGCTTGAAACAGACTGGGGAGTGCTGTAAAGGTTTACTGTTGCACATCCAATCCCTTTTAACTGTTGACACCACACAGAGGAGAGGAAGGAACTATCAATTTGCGTAGCTTTCATCCAACCAATTCTGTTTTCGATCAAGGGAAATTGCAGTAAGTTGCTGCCTTTACAGTACTCTTAGGTACATTTGAAGTTTTGAGTAGGTTTTTACTTTTTTTTTTTTTAAAGAAGAAACAGCAGTTTCATTTGCTCTGGGATCCTCAGTGGTGGACAGATTTTCTAGGTAGGAGAAAGACACGCATGGACGAGTTACTGAGAGAAAGGGAGCAGCACTTACGGCACTGTCTCAAGAGTTCTAAGGCTTCAGTTTTCAAATGTCCGTCTTGAAATACAAATAAATCAGCTTTTTTTTTCAAGATCTTTGTGCAGTGGTCATTGCTTGAAAATTAGCTCCGTTTAAAGCTCTATTTGAAGGTTGCAGATGGGCACTGAGAATTTGGACAGGAAGGTAACTTCAGTTTCTGGAGAACTTCACGCAGATTGTGCTCATGACTCTCTCACTGTGTAGAAGAGCTTGAAGCTGGACGTGTACCAAGACTGGGTGTTGGTAGCTTGCAAACCTTTGTATGAAAAATTTTCCTGAGAAAGTTATGGGGATTGTATTGAGGAGTTAGTGGGGTTGCCCCCAAAGAAAATCTTAGGAAAAAAGACAAAATTGTGTGGTTTTAAATAATCCATTTGGTAAAATATTGTGATTTTTTTAGTAATATTATTGCTGCTTTTTTCATTTCAGTAATATTTTAGTTTACCTGGCTGAAGGCAGGCAGGAAATTGAACCATATTATATGCCCTTTATAAAAAGCCATTTATCATCAACTTGGAAAAAAAGTAACTGACGTTCACAGTGACTTTCACTGGAGGGATTTTGTGTGTGTATGTGTGTGTGGCAGACCAGTGATGATGTTAATTTGTGGACTATGACGTGTTTACTCGGATTTTAACAGCTCCTTATCATATAATGTTAAATTATTGTTGTTTGAAGGAGTTATGGCAGTCCGGTGACGGGAGTATAGGCCAGTATTCAGACACAAAAGAGCAGTTCTGGGTTTAATGTGACCCTTGGTAAATTTTATTCAGCTGCTTTGTCTATCAGCTTTCTACGGTTTACCAAGAATAATCATCTCTGTGTTCCCCATGTGTGGAATTACTTGAAGTTTCCTTCTAGAGGAGTAACTGTTACTTTCCTTAATCATCCCTCTGAAGGCAGCGGATTGTAACGGAAATAAACCCAGAGATCGTGTCCCCGAGAGCACCGTTACACTGGGACAGATTGTAGATTAAGTGACAGATTCAGAGGAGATCGTGATAAACTGGGTTTATTTCTGCAGGATTTTTGTGTGTGGAGTCGTGTAATCATCATTTTCCTTTTATGTCCTTTGCAATCTAGAAAGGTTTCGATAAGCCCTAAGTTAGAAAAACTGCTGTTAATCCTTCTGCTAACATTTCTTTCGCATTACAAGAGCATTGCTACAACCTTAGGCCAAAAGACTGGACTTCTGTGAGCAAAGCGCTTGCTTGTTATCTTCTTTTTTGATTAGCAGTTGTAACCTATTGATGTTAACTTGCGATTAGCTTTTGTTCTTGTAAATATTTTCCCAGTTCAGACTTTGCAATATTTTTCTCACTTGTTTTTTAACTCCTAGTTTCAAAATGAAGCTGTTTGCTATGTATATAGTAGCAAGGCAGTCTATTTGCATTTTGTTTGGAGTGCTCTATGAACTGTTTACCCACTCAGTGTAAACCTTTGCTGGGGGTGGGGATGACTTCATTTCCAAGTGAATCATAGTTTGGCTTTGTTCTCTGTAGCAGAATGAAGTAAACTGTTAAATAGAGGATGATAAGGAGATATTTCCTTTGCACCTTCTATAGCTAACGCAGGTTTTGTTTGGGTTATTCTGTCCGTTAATCCAGCGAGGTTGTGTTTTTGTCATCCCGTTGGATTGCCGGCGTGTGTTGTCAGTAATCTGAGTTTGGTTGGGATCCTTTTATGGGCTTTTACTATTATAAGGCTATTAAGACATCAGTTGGTTGTCGAGCTGAATATTAGGATAGAATATGGCCTTATGTGACCTTTTTACTTGTATAAAGTGGGGTTTATGGTGCTTACCTGCCTCACAGGTACACGGTGTGGATTAATGGATGAGTAGTTACAACAGGACTATGTCCTTGATTATACAAATGTGTCCGCTGTTGTCTTCAGGACGCCTGTATGTGACTGGCAAGGAGCATTTAGCTGCAAAAATGTAGTGCTTCGCGTGGAGGATCGAAAGCTCTGCATAACTCTCACCATTTTTATTCTGCAAATTGAAGTGTACACTATGTTGTTGTTGTTGCTTCTTGCACCACCGGTAAGTTAAAGCCTCTCTAGCTCTGCTTGGAGGTTTTTGCTGTTGTGGACTGCCGGAATTTCCAGTACCAGAACAACAGGTAATCGAGTAAATGAAGCACGCGTTGGACGTATAGCTACACGTCCACACCTACATAAAACATTCAATGATAATATGATACTCCCTGAATTTTTCTTGTCATTTTGTTGGGGCTTGAAGTATTTATTTGGATGGCGTAGTTTTGCCGATAGACCATTCATAACACAGAGCGGTTCTGTTCCACGTGTAAGACCTACGCTGAAATGGAGTACATAAGTTTAGAATTGTGGAAAAACATGCTGTTCTTTATATATTTCATTCAGACTTGTATTGCGCTCTTTATAAATATCTTAGCATAGCGTATTTTTCATTGCAAAATATTTTTTAATTTTAAAACTCAGAAAGGTTTTCTCTCACTTTTCCTTCATTTGTTACAATCGCAACGTGATTAAAATCCCAGCGTAAAACTAGGAGTTTGATAAACACGCAGTCTGAGATGCTTTACATATTTTCACGTTACTTTTCACTATTTCCCAGAGTGAAAACTCCTTTTACTAGAAGAATTCTTATGGGAAAGCGGAGTTGAAAGGACTGACATCATCAGCCCTTCCTGAAAAACAGATTGGTTTCCTTTAAGTAACACTCACTTAAGAAACCACCTATTTAGAGAGAGGCAGACAAAAATAGTTTCAAAGAAAATTAACTGTATAATAACTTAAAGCAGTGGAGGGCAGTTCCTCTCCAAAGTTGAGCTCAAGAGCTGCCGCTGTAAACATGAGTTGAAAACAGTTGCTTGAAAAGTCTCTATTAAGCTTTAATTCTTCCTCTTTGTAAAGCGTAGCTTCTCGCGACGGAAAATAGCGTTTATAAATATACGGAGACAATANGAGGGCAGTTCCTCTCCAAAGTTGAGCTCAAGAGCTGCGGCTGTAAACATGAGTTGAAAACAGTTGCTTGAAAAGTCTCTATTAAGCTTTAATTCTTCCTCTTTGTAAAGCGTAGCTTCTCGCGACGGAAAATAGCGTTTATAAATATACAGAGACAATAAAGCAAGCCGCGGAATAAGCCTGATTTTTTTTTTTTAAATGTGCTTTCAGTGTTCCTATTTGTTCGATCATTGCACTCTTCCACAGCATCAGAATTGGCTATTTTTTAAAAATTGTTATTATTTTAAGGCACTTCGAACCCCCTCCCTCCCAGCTCCCTCCCTCCCTCCGGCCCCAACCCGCCGTTTCCGCACCACCGCGCTTTGCCCGCAGCGGTGCCGACGGGCGCCCTGCAGGGGGCGCCCTCCTCCCGGCCATGCCGCCCTCTGCGGCCGGGCTGGCCCGGGGGGCGCTGGGGGGGGGCTTCGCCTCGACCCCCGTGCTCCTCGCCCCCCCGCCCCGTGCTGCGGTGGTTGCCCTGTTGGCTGCTGCTAGGTCACTTTTAAGAGCCGTTACTTGATTTGGGAGAGTTTGTGCCGCGATTATACCTCGCTTCTTTCACACCGATGACTCCTAACGAGCTCTGGGGCTGCTCCTGGTTGTTTTAGAGTAGGTGTCAAACACTTACCAAATAGCGGTAATAAGAATAGACCGCTTTTTTTTTTTTTACTTCTTATTTTAATTTCTTTTATTTTTTTAATAAGATTTTGCCTTGCAGTCGCTGAGCTGCTCGTATAAACCCTCCACGATCTCAGGGCTGCCTAAAATGTGTAGCGATTCTCTCGCTTTCACACCCTCATTTGGAGTTTCTCTTGACCTTATGAAAGCAATAGGAAAAAAAAAAAAAACCAAACTAATTTACCTGGTGGGAATTTTCTGCTAACGACTTTTAGAGACCGTTAGTTCCTTCTGGAAAGATCCGAGGGTTGGGCGAAGCCTCTTGGCTATGGAAGTGCACGCAGAAGTCCCGTNCACCCTCATTTGGAGTTTCTCTTGACCTTATGAAAGCAATAGGAAAAAAAAAAAAAACCAAACTAATTTACCTGGTGGGAATTTTCTGCTAACGACTTTTAGAGACCGTTAGTTCCTTCTGGAAAGATCCGAGGGTTGGGCGAAGCCTCTTGGCTGTGGAAGTGCACGCAGAAGTCCCGTGGAGCCCGGTGGTTGCGGCAGCCCCCAGATTACGCGTGTAGAGCAGGGGAGAAGAGGTACGACCAGCTGACCGCGAGCACCAGTTTGGGTACTGGCCAGGAGCTTACCGGTTGTAAATGAGCTGTGTTTTTAGCTGCCTTTTTTTTTCTTTTCTGTAATGGATGGAGAATCAGCGGAGTGAAAGAAGTGGGTGGTATATTTTGGATAGTTTCTGAAGTGGAAGGAAAAGATCCATTCCCTTCAGATAAGTAGGGAAGTAGACTGATAAATTCTGTCACAAGGGAAGTTCGTGTCTGTACATAAAGTGTTTTAGAAGTGGGCTTTTGTAAACGGTGTAGATCTGAGACTGGGGCAAATGTGTGTTTGCCTCTAGATTTGAAAAAGAAGTTGCAAGTATTCCAGATAAATTGAAAATTGGAGGAGACTGACATCAGAAGGGAATTGCAGTTCTTGAGATATGAAGTGTAAAAAATACACGACTGAGTGCTCTAGCGCAGCAAACGCTGTGGTAGTGGTCAAAGCAAGCTGTTTCAGAGAGATTGTGGGTAGGCAGGCGGACGGGAAGTAATAGGTAGGGCACAGGAGACTGGGATGTCAAAGAGGGATCGTGAGGTGAAGGGAAGGTGGAAGGCAGAGAGGAGTTGGATTACCACAGATGTGAGCAACCCACTGAAGTTTTCCTGTCGAGATGGATGATTTCAGTCTTGGTAACATCAAACTGAAGAAAATTTCTTATAGGGTCAAGCGTTGATGCGTCAGAGGCGTGTACTGAGGGAGTCCGAAAGGAGTGGTGACTGGATCTTTAAGTGTTTCTCTGAAAATGACTTAATAAAATGACATTTTGGCATTCTGTTGTTGTTCCAATTGTTCCCTCCATCCGCTTGCTCTTAATTTACAGTAAACCAATGTTTTTCCATCTGCAAATCTCACCAGTTAACCCAGGTGCATAAGAGACAGTGTTTCCTTCTCAGACGTGGCGAGTCGTAAAGGCATCTTGCGGATTGCGTGGCGCTTTTGACAGGGTTTTGCCGTTCTTGCCACTTGGAAATTGATAAATGGCAGTATTAGTGATGCACAAGAAGGAACGTGCTCCACTGCTTTATGGCTTCTCAGGATGCTTTATGTGTCTGAGCAGAGGACCAGATGCACTTGTGTACGGCTGAACAGTGTTTTAAGGAGAAACGAGTGCGATCAGCATAAAAGCAGTCACTAAGATTGAACTCTGAAGTAAGACGCCAGCTGAACGGAGCTGGGCACTGCAGGAGTGATGCAGGAAGGGTTTTCTGAATGGTGTTGGTGTCCAAAACGCAAAAGGGAAAAGGCTGAGATCAGGTCAGGAGAAGAGAGGTCTAGTACAGGGGAGACAGCGTGATCCAGAAATTTGTTGGTGGGTCAAGGAATGTAAGTGGCTTGAGGGAGCTGCGATCAGTGAAATGTCAAAGAGCAGCTTCGCTCACCTGATACAAGCCTGTACTAGGTTTGATCAGAAGGTGAGAAAGTAGAATCTAGAGCTTTTCAAGAGACCATATCAGCTAAAGGAGGAGGTTTAAGTATTGAGGGTGTTGTATGACAAGTAAGGTTTGGCACGAAGGAAGGTGAAAGCATGTGAAGCTCTGTGTTAGTAACCAGCGAGGGAAAGGAACGGGATGAGAGCTGGTGGGAACGCACATTTTATCTGATGGACCCGCTGAATTCGAGTCCAAGCACCTTCTGCGTGCCCTGGCAGCGGGTGTTCTGGGGCACAGCTGCCGCTGCTGTTGCGAGGGAATGCAGGGCTGATCCCTCTTGCGGGCAGTCTGAATCAGATTCCCCATGTACGTGGTCGGTGATTGATTATGCGGTAAATGGGTGCTGCCCGTGTTGTCTTTTTTCAGTTTATTATTCTTAAGTAAGGCATTTAAATCAACTGGGTGTTTCTGGTAGTCTGAAAAATGTAAACGCTTTATGGAAAGAAACGTAAGCGTTCAGATTGGAAATAAAATGTACTTGTATCTTTTAAAAGGTTTATCTTTACCCTTAAATACGCTGATTGGGCTTATTCTTTTTGCTTAGTCTTTGTGGGCTGTTAAAATCAGTTGCTTTTTCCCATCTCAAGGAAATGCATCTTTGACACTTCTCATGACCTGAGTCACGATGCTGTCACAGAGCCAGAAAACATCCTTAACGGTCATGGGTAAAAGAGCAGAGCTGCCGAGGGGGTGTGGTGGGTGGAAGAGGGAGAGAGATTGCTATGGTTTACTTCAGTTCCTCTTCCATGGGTGTTTCAGACAAGCCATTTATTATAATTATCCATGGATATTATTATCAAGTTCTCATATGTAGTGGTTCTCAAGGCACTTTTTTTCCACATAACTCGGGATAGATACTGTGTGTATTCAACCTGGACTGAATTCAGATGCTGAAATATTTGTGCTGATTGTTGCAGCTAGAGCAAGGGAAAATAAGGCATAGCTAAAAGACTGGAGGGGGGGGGGAAAGCCGCAAATATATTAACACGTAGTCTGCCTTCAATACTAAATTCTAATAAGCTAAGCCCTTTGGGTAAGGGGCTGCTATTAAACTTTCCCTATGTCCTCTCTCAGCGCGGCTGCATACAGGGGTGTCCTTCAGAAATTCCCAGACCAGTCATTTGCGGGTTTGAAGACAAGCTGACCAGTTTTTCTGACTGTGTTGTCCCAATGCAAAAAATCGTTTTATTCAGTATCATTTGGAAGAGAAGTCTGAGACACCCACATTTCGTAAAGCTCACAATGCTGAAGTGTCTCGGAGTCAAGCCTGAAAGAAGGCTTTGAGTTCAAAACTGTGTTGATATGAATTATGATTGATAGACATGGCAAGGGGCAGTAATAGTGCATACTTGTTTTCTCAAGCGTTTCATCATTCACCAGCAGACAGTGTTAGTAAAATTCCCATGTGCAAGGAATTGGAGTAACAGAGTCTCTGCACAGTGCCTAGACGCTGCTGGTACGATAACCTCATTAGTGGGGTGTTGCGTCTGAGCTCACAGAGTCCTTTCCTTGGAAGAGTTTGCAAACTCAAGTCCAGTGCAAGTGGTCGCTACAGCCACAGCTTCTGGCCCAGAGCTGGTTATGGCCACGCGTTGGGGAGGATGGGCAGCGCACCTTTGCATTTGTCTGCAAAATATTCCGTAGCTGTACCCGTAGCATATACAAGAAACTAATCTTGCAGCCTTTTAATCTGTGGAGAGGTGAAGGTGCAAGGCCTGGTACAAATAGGATGGCAACGTCTGGAGCCCTCCCTGCCTGTGGCTGGCGTTTGCTGGAGATGTCCCAAGAGCAGAAAGGCCAGTTTGGCTGATTTTGCTGGTAACCACCATCTGCAGCAAAGCAGCTGAAGCGTGGCTGCTGCTGTCTCCTTTATGGCTGTGCAAAGCCTGGAGCCAACAGCTGGCAATCAACTTTTGTTGTTGTTTTTACTTCAAGGAGAGTTTTGCCCATAAATGGACTTGAGCTCTGCACCAACAATATTTTTAGTTAAATAAATCCTGAAAGATGATCATTAGGCAAGGCTTGTGTGCATGGAGGTGGAGGGGTTGTTTTCTAAGGAAATTCTTCAAGGCACCTTTACTGAGCCGCTCTTTGAGGAACTTCAGCACAGCAAACTGGTATCTGCACAAAATGAGGAGGGAAGAAGCAGACATTTGTGTCAGATCTTCAAGGAGGTGTTTTTCACACAAAGCAGTTAACGCTGTGGATGTCCTCACAGCTGCTGGTGAGAGGGGCCATGGGGCCTGGGACACCGTCACTGTTTGGCAGAAGTGGCTTCCTCTCCTTTTTGATTCCTCTGCACTGTCAATGTAATTTCTTTTCCATGCAGGAAAAGAAGAAATACGCATGGAGGTTAGCGAAATGCCCATCTGTACATCACTAATTGTAAAAGTAAATGACAGGTTCAAATCCCAGCTTGAGGTTTGAACTGTTCTTTCATAATCCGTCTTTGGCCAGGTCAAGGTAACGGGCAGCAGAGGAGTCGTGGCAGGTCCTTCTCTCTTCCGTGCTTTGCCAAGGACAAGAGGAGGTTTTCAGGTGTCAGTGGGACGCTTTATAACCGAGGGACTAAGTTTTTGAAACTGAAGACAGTAGGAGAAAGAGAAACTTCAGAAGGAGGAAAGGAAGACGATGAGGCCATGTTCAGAGTTTGAGTGGATGACGCTGACGAGCAGTTGGGAGAGCTGAAGTTCAAGGAGCTGGGGTGAGAGGGCAGAGGACTCTGTCTCAGCAGTGGCTGAGACACTTGGAGTGGCGCTCGTATGTCTCGGCAGAGTTTTCTGTCTTACGAGCTCGCCTGTCACCATCACGTGCCTTGCCTGGATGCAAATAGAACGTTCTGCTTTCTTAGCATGATCGTGAGACTTAGTGCAGCCATGTTTCAAAAGGCTCAACATCAAGCAGTTTTAAACGTTGTGAAAACAACCGACGGCGTTATTTTCTCCCATCCTTTTCAGTGGAATGAAGTTAGTGATAGGTTTTGGACTTGCACCAGTTTAGCTGAGAGAAAACTTTGCTCTAAGTAGCTACATCATGCGTACGTACATGCTGTGCTAATACATAATATTCTTTCTTTAATGGGTCTGGTTGTACTGGAAATATTGAGCATTAGGGTGTGAAATGAGGCTAAATTTGGTAGGATACAATTCAAGGAAACTGCAATATAGCTTTAATTTAGAAGCGATCATTAACTAAAATAATTAGTTTCCTGACTTGTTCTAGGAAAACGTGCAGCACTTTGCAAAGAAAGATAAGACACGTTTGACTGCATACAACAAAGCAGAAAAGCAAAAGCCCACTTTGGCAGTAATTAGCGCTCGTGGTGCTGAGTGTGTTTCTCAGGACGCTATTGAGTTTGTCTGTCAAGCCCTTCCAAATGACTTCTGCGAGCCAGCATTGCTTCCGCAGGGTTCTCTGTTCAGGTCACAAGGCAGCGTTTCTCACCAGGGCGCTGCTGTTTCCTCTTCCGACTGTAGTAGATTACAGATTATACTGGAACATGTCTGAGAAAAGGTCAGAAACGAGGGTGAAAGTCTTGGAACTGAAGCTGGGAAGCTTTCCATTCTCATCCGGGAAACTTTTTGTATTGAATAAAAAGCAAAGCAAAATAAACCACCGCATCCATGACACTTATGTTTTTCCTGCCATTTTCTGTCTGCCAGTTAGAAAGGATCTTATTTCCCTTGCATTATATGTACAGTGAATGTTTCGTCGAGGAATCTTTGGTGTTACACTAAACAGAAGTAATGGCCAAACGCAGTTCATTTTCTTACAACTCAGCCTCCACGATTGCATAGCCTCGAGTCACTGTGTTTTTATTTACCAAATTAAAGACGTTTTTATGTAATGTTAATGTCAGTAGCCTGCGTGGCATGTAGTCTCTTAAATACTGTAAGATATAAAAGCTAATCAAGTGGGTTTTGAATTTTAATGACACTGCATTACTAAGCTTTTTGTATTGGAGTAACGGAAGAAAAATCAAAGAAAAATCAACATAGAATCATTGTATTACGAGGCTGAGAGGTGCTCGGTGCCACTTTAGTTTTTCATGTAAATTGTATAGAGAAACTAAAATCCTTATGGTCGTTACTTTCCTACCAGAAAAAGTGTCTGGGCCGAGTCCCTTTCCTTCACTCACCAACGGGGTGGAATTTCTCTATGCAAAAGAGGATCCCACAACACTTGAACGGGGAGACGTGCCATATACAAATGAAACTGCCAGGGGGAATTTAATGGGTAAAATGATTTAATTTCAGTTTGGTGGTACGTTGGTGTTTGCATCCCTTAGGTGTTAGGGTGTAGTTTGGGTTTATAAGCTCAGTCTTGAATTACTGACTTCCCTTTCCATCCCCCGGCTGAGGCTGTTGCCTGCGTGCGCGGCGGGGATCTGTGGTACCGATGTGTTAGAGCCAGGTTTAAATCGGGTGAGAAGTGATTTGGTCGCATTAATGTGATCCTGTGCGTGCTGCGTTCACACATGAGCTCCGTGGGGCTGGCGGGAGTGTATCATCTGCCGTGCTGCGTTTTCCCGTAGATTTACGTCATTAGTAGCTGTGAAAATCGGGGTGTTTTTCTTCCTCTGTCCTCAAAGATGGTCTCTAACAGTAGTGCCCTGAAGTACTCCATTCAGATGCTGACCAATCTGAAATCTGGCCTGAATTCATCAAGGCTCTTAGTTGATCAGAAGAGGACAAGTTTACTGTATTAATTGCTTTCAGTTGATTGAATGTGTTTTATATAGCGTTACGCGCTCACAGGTCTAGCACGTTTTCCCCTAGGTGTAGCTTTCTTTTCATCTCCAAAAATACACCTCGAGAAGTTAGCAATGTGTGATGGGGCCAAGCGTTTAAATCTCACTTTCAGGCGTTAAGAGTTTTTATAGGTTTAACGATGATGGTAAATAAAATATCAGTAAATAAAAGCCGTAGCTAGGACTAACTTAACGTTGCAATGGCGAAGGCCTGTGGCGGGTGGCGAGGACTCTTCCCCCGAGCGGGAGGCGTAGCGGGCGGCCGTGGGCCGCGGGGAGGAGGGTGGAGGCGAGGGCGAAGCGGCGAGGCCACGAGCCCGCCCGGGCCGTACCTGGGAGCTGCTCCTGATGTCTTTTCCACAGATGTCCAGCTTTGTCAAAAACCAGTAAATCTTGTGGAGTTTATTTTCCTTATAGCATCTGTGTTTTATAATGGTGCTTTTAATTTGTTTTTTCTTTGTCTGCTGGGATTTCTTTTGTCCGGCACTTTCAGGCCTCCCTTTTTTTCTCAGTGGAAGTGAGTCCGTTAGTGATGGCTGGCTTGGGAATACGCCCCAGCCAGGCCGGCACGGCGGCCGCTCCCTCTGTCTGACAACAAAGCCCATTGTTGTTTTCTTTCTTCACTTTTATCTTCAACTTAATCCATTTCTCCTTTGACTATTTGTGGAATAGAATGTCTGGAAAAGCGTGGCTCAGATCCTGGTGGGTGACACGGTGGCGGTTTTGTTGCAGACTTTCAGCAAACGGGTACGAGGGCAGAAATAACTGATCGTGTTTTCCCTGTCTCAGTAGGCAACGCTTATCCAATATAATGCTGCACTTGTACATAAACTTCAGCTGTCAGACTACTGGAGCCACAACATCCTCAGCTTTTTTGCAAGTCCCTTAGTAGAATTAATAAGAGATGTAGCAGCAGTTTAAATTGAGACAGAAGACTTTTTTTAAATTTTATTTTCTTTTTCTCCGGTGGAAGTCTAAAAGGCTGAATTAGGATTAACTGTCGGAGGTTTTTTTTGACTAGGGCTTAGTTGAGATCAGAACTTTGGACGTTCAGTGTGTAATACTTGTGTGAAAATAATGCAAGTGCTCCCTTTCGTGTGCGTCCTGAGCTGTGGCCCGAGATGGGAGAGGGAGGCTAACGGGAGGATGCATATGGGAAAAACCTTATCCTAAACTGGCTTTAATGTATTCCATGCACAGCTCTTGAACTGTCATCCGAAAACCTCTTTCATGGCAGCCTGTGGAAAGACAAATACTTGACCAAAAGGACTTGCCTTGCACGGGGTCCTGAGTGCTGTTAAGCTCACGCTCTGGCCCGTTACCAAGGGAGAGTGCCTCGTCGCTCGGGATGCTCTGCTGGAAATGTTCAGGGTGATTTTTGAGAGGGCCTGTGTGCTATGGAATTGTGATGACGGTGATTAATTTTCTCTAATCGCAATAGAAAGTATTCCTTGAATAGTCAGTGGGATCTGATTTGTGTGTAGCTGTCAGTATACAACCAAGCTAGCATCTAAAGTTAAATTTTGTCAGTGCTAAGTGCAGCTACTGTATTTGAAGCTACAATTCCGGAGTTTTATGCTTTATTAATATTTCCTTACAAGAATAAATATGTGCTGTCCGCATGTGGCAAGATAATTTGACTACAGGATTCTGCTGTGTGAAAAATGTTTGATATTTCTAGCGGACTGAAACTTCGGCTTATTTGTTGCTTGTCCTTTGACAGTGAATCAACAACTGCTCGAGCTGTAGACAGAATGTTGATGCTTGGCTGCATTCTTTGTGCTCTTTTGGCCTGATACGGCAGTCCTGTGCACACAACTCCCATTTACTGCAGGAGGAGTTTCCTATTTCGAAGGGCTGGAGGAATGGAGAGTGACCTGATCAAATGTCTGGATGGGTACAACAGTGCACCGTAACTTACTGCATTTTAAAATGGCTTATTAAACGTAGTGTGTGACACCATTTTGTTCCAGTGAAATTCAGAATGCACAGTACAGCTTCTGCTGGATGCTTGGGAAAGGAGCAGCCCTAGTCCTAGGGTGCGTTTAGTGGATCCTCAAGGCTGCGCAGTTAAGACGACACGCCATGTCCCTCTGATAGGTCTGGGGCAACATACAATGAAGATCTAACAGTATAGGACATTCCCATCATAAAAATAGTTAAAAATAATTCAGCGTAAATGAAAGATTTTTTTTTTTTTACTTTTTCTATTAAGCACAATTTTCTTTGACCTTTCTCATCCGCACCATCTTCATGTTGTTGTAGTCAGATTTGCAAGAAAAACGTTACTGCCGGAAATAATTTGTCTCCTTTTTGTAGCGTTCCAACTTTTAGTTTTTGACTTGTATCCCTTCTAATTGCATTTATGTCCGGTTAAGCAACTGAATGTCGCTGCAGAAAGTATACATTGGCGGGCAATAGTTACCGGGCTGTGCGTTAGGCATTTACAGCTTTTCCATTTGTCATAGCTGGATTTTTGTGTCACGTTTGTGCTGTGAAGTGCTGTGCATTATGAGCTCTGGTTCAGTTAATTTTCTCGTTGACGTTTATATACATCAGATTAAGGTACATACATACATTTAAAAATGAAATGCTTGACCTCTGAATGTTTTTTTTTTTCAGAGAATCGTTGTCTTAAATTTTGGTCCCGTTCAGCATCTCTTTTGCACGTTTTCAGTTTTCTCTGTATTCTATTTTCAGTAGTTTTTACTTTCGTGTTTTCTTATGCGTGAGCCTAAAAATTTGTAGGACGTTGTTACAATACATAAAAACTCCTCCTAAGTCATGACTCAATCCTGCAGTTTTCTAAGTGTACTTAACTGCCTGGGGATTCCTCAACTTGTATGAAAACAACGCAGCTCATCCTTGTGTAGGGAGGTCACCTGTGAATGCCTCGATTCTCTGCATGCAAATACTCCATTGAATCAGCCGAAGGTTTTGCATATGGAAAACTGCACGATGTTGGGAGCGGAGGGCACCGAGTAATTAAATGTGGCTTGAGAGAGAGAGAGGACTGTTACAATGCAGTCCTTTGGTTCAGTAGTTCATAGTTAATGATTATATTCCTAACAAGTAAAAGAAAACAAATTACAGACGTTTGGAGCCCTCTCTGTAGATACCGTCGCTGTTTGCTGTGTAGCGTGGAGTTGCTCATGGTGAATATAAGAGTGTGAAACACTTTCAGAGGGGCCTTGGTTACATGCAACAGTAACTAATTAGACAATAATGCACAAAAGTATTCATACGCCTTTCTACAAGAACCAAGAATGTGTTATGAAACTAATCTTAAGAAAAATTAATTGCATCTCAGTCTTAATTTAAAACTGAGCTGGATTTACGCCCCACCCCCCACCCCCCTTCCTGCTTCTTTTTATACCAAGTTGGTGCAGGAAAATTGCTATTAATGAAATCTGCTCTCTGAGACTTCAGTAGGCTTGTTATTCATTAGAGCCTTGCTATTTCTCTTAAAACGTATTGACCAATGTTCAGGCCAGATACTTAACACAAAATACACTTTGTAATTTCATCATTTCTGTTATTGTGCTTTTCTGAGATGCGGAGGTCTATGGACTTTGTAGAAAAAACAAATAAAACCCCTAAGCTTACAGTTATATAGTATTAAAAGAAGGGTAAAGGAAGCATTGAGTGTCTTTAGGATGATGAGACATTCATTAAGATTTTTCGGCCTTCCTTTTCCGATTTTCAGTCCATCTGAAGTACCATTAAAGCTTTTCAGGCAGCTTCCTGTGAGAAACCCTTTTCTGTGCTGTTTTTCTTCCCTGAAAAAAGGTGGCTGCTCTTGAGTCAGATTGTATGGATTTGGCCTGGGATTTGTATAATATCTGTGTAGAATGCATCGGTTGTTTAGGAACCTAATTCCCAATATGGCTCCCTTTTGATTAAGAACAAAGCCAGCGTTTCACAGCATTATAGGAACACAGAAAAACAAGTTAATGATCTAAACCTTTTAATTCATGGTTGCTTGTCTATTTAAAGTACTTTTGATTCTGTTATAAACAGACTGGCCCCTTTTTTTGTTTAACTTCTTTCTTTGGTTTCTCCACATTTCTTTCTTTACTGCCCATGAAATTTGTAGCTAGTTTCCTTTTCTAACTGAAGAATGGAAGGTTGTGACTACAGAATGATACAGAAAGTAGGAAAGCGTATCTAAACTGGGCGCGTATCCAGCACGGAGCTCTTTGAAACAAGCTAAATTTAGAGTTGTTGGGATTTTTTTGTTATGTATTATGTTATATTACCCCTCCTTTTTTTGGCTACCTACGTTTTGTTTTCTTCTTCGGTTTTGAATTAAGTTTGTTACTTTTTTTTGATACTTTCTTCATTTTTACATGTAGTTTGGCATGGCTTTACTTTATGTAGTTACTTCTTATTTTCCTCCAGTCTTAGTTCAGCAGATTACTGCTATGTGTGCCTTTATCCGTAGAGACAACAAAAGCGACCTTTTCAGGATTTTCAATTACCAACACTGTATGTGGTACTTTAGGAAAGTAGTTCCCCTCCAGATAGGGTGGGTTGTTTTTTTTTTTTTAATAGAGAATTGGAAAGCAGAGCTTGGTTCTTCAAATCAAACTTGAAAACTTCTTGGTGAACAAAACTGTCAGGCAAGCAGCAGCAGCACAAATAATTTCCCTTCTATGGAAATGGACCTTATATATAAAAATAAATATTTGCTGCTTCCATTGTCATTTATTTTTTACCTGAATTGAAGATGACTTTTTTTAGATATCTTTTTGCTGACAGTAGGAGCTCGTTACTTCTTTTTTTTTTTCCTTTTTTTTTTTGGCAAGGGCTTATTTCAGGCAGTTGTTAGAAATGATAAAGGGAGAGAAAATTCCAATAATGTGTTTTGTTACGTCTCTATCCCATCAAGGTAAACTGAACAGCCAAGACACTTACAATAACTTCACAAACAATAATCCTGGGAACCCTCGACTCCTGCCTCTTCCAAGTCTGACTGTGGTGTTGCCTCTTGCTCAAATCAAGCAGCCCATGACGTTAGGGACCATCACCAAACGCACAGGGTAAGTGTATCTGCACAAAGCTTTCTTAACGTTGTTATTTATAATTGGTATGGAAATCATTTGTGTTACTAGTGAGACTTAGTGTTATCCCTTATTTTAATTTCAGTGTGTGTAATTTAATGGCAACAGAAGGGGGGTGGGGGGAAAAGGAGACAAGAAAAGAGAATCAGCATCGGATAAATAAACAAAACCTGAAAACAGATCTGTAAAAATTCTGCATTCATTTGGGTGGGCCATTTTCTTGCAGCCTGGTATATGGGAAATACTGTACGCTGACGTCAGGAGAAGTTTCACACCAGGAATTGGTATGAAGCATAAGCGGAGCTGTGTTCAGTCAGAAGTTACGGTTTTACTTCTTTTTTTTTAAAAAAACCTGTTTATTTTGATTTCCAAACTTTTCAAGCAGGCTTGATTTTTGACTATCAGAAATGGAAAGACAGTAAGCCAGAATGGGCATAAAGATAAAACTTAATCCTGCTGTTTTCTTGACCTTATTTTTCCCCTGAAGTGACCGTTCTGTACTATGAAATTCACGTGTGGGCTTTCATTTCGGAGCCAGCTGCACTTTGGTACTTCTCACTGTGCTGTGATAAAGCACTGCAAAATATCTGTTGTGAAAAGCTCTGCTAACTATATGTATGTTACAGTAAATAAGATGATTTTGTGAGTTTCGTAAACTGTAACAATTTTAAGTGAATTGGTACTGTTCAGTTATTTTTCTCTTGCTAAATTTCACATCTTTGGTTTTTGCAATTAATACATAAAGCTAGTGGGTGATTATTATAATTGTTTCCCTTTCGCTTTTTGGTTGTTCAAATCCCTGAGTATTTTCTAGTTAGAAGTCTGATTGATCCATTGATTTACAGATGGCTTTTATATTTTTAAGAAAAACAGATCAAGCATGGCATGTGGTTGGACAAAACAATTGAGAGTCCTACAGGTTCATAACATTTTCCTGCGTTTTGCCAAATGGGTGCAGGCACTGTCTTGCTTGCTTCAGTGGTTTCTTGCTCAAACCCTGATAGCGAGGTGAATTTTACCTTGTGTTTTGTGAACCAGGAATTATTTTTCAGGCGAGAGCTCGCGGATACTCCCTCTCTCTCGGAGTAATACCCATATTCTGTACCTGAGTGTTCAGGACATGCTGTAAAATCTGTTATTGTTTTGTTTAGTGTGCTAAGTATGCATGATGATGTTCTGAAGCTTGCATATGTATTCACATATATACATGCGTGTCTATATACACGTCTGTCTAACAATCCGGTCCTGCTCTCGCTGCTGTAAACGGGAATTTCATTAGGCTTGTTGAGCCAAACTGTGAGCTACGAACACGCAGTTGCCCTAAGCACAGAGACTGTCTGCAGATAAGTTCCTGAACTTGATAGGTAAATGGAAGTTACGTAACAGTAAAGAACTGGCATGAGGGTAATGCTGTGGTTTAACTTCTTCCACGCGTACATTTCAGTTGCTTATTTTTGCATTTTTTTTTCCTGCTTGCAGTTTAAACACAGGCAAGGGAAATAGATTGTGCTAGCAATCAGGTGAGTTTTGGAAGTGTGAAAAGTGTGATCCTGGATGAGGACAGGAGGGAGGTAGGATCGGAGAGAGGTGGATGAGTGTGGAGATAAGCAGGAAGCTGCGGTTCCTCAAAGAGGAACCCTAAGAGGGAAAATACCGAAAAGGGGAGTTGGAGAGTACAGTCAGAGAAGGACAGAAGTGTAGCTCTGGGCTCTGTTGGAATAAACACTTAGAACTAGGTGGGATGAGACAGAGAGAGAGAGAGAGAAAATAAAAAGCCATCTGAGGGTCTGCCAGGGGTAAGGTAGGGTGATAGGAGCAGTGATGAGGAGGCTGATGTGAAAAAAAGCACTTGGTTTACAATAGTAATTCATGCAGTGGCCTTTACAAAGGCCACTTCCTTAATGCTGTGGTGATACCAGCAAACTTTCTGCCACTACTGCAAATGTAGTAAGTCTGCTTTATTTTATTTAATGTTTTATTCTTAAATGTCTTAAACATATTCAGAGAGTGTTAATATTCATAGTTTTCTTCAGGTAAATTTTACTGTTCACGAACTGTCCCTGTCCTGTTATTTTGTGTAATTTTTGAAGCAAATTAAATGTAAAATATTCAGCGAGGCTTATGTAAAGGGGGAAAACAACAGTCATGGGAAATACCCTGCTGTGTAAATAGAGTTTTCATGAATGAGGATCGTAATTTTCAGTGAAGCCCATGTAGTTGTGTAATGCTAAGCTGAGAGCTTCCTTCATTTGTTCTGCATCCAAAATATCTGATGGAAGCACACAAAATTAACATGAAAAGCTGTATTTATAAAGCAGGGATTTAAGAGGAACGCCTAGGATCCAAGAAGCCTGGCATGCCTGAAACGACCGAATTGAGACAGCAGCCTTAACTTAAACCTCCAGGGGGCAAAGCGTGTGTTTAACATATTTAACATCTGCCCTCATATTTCTAGAAACACATAGCAACGTAAGTCTGTACAGTGTAATATTTAGACAGGACAGGGACCATCTGCCTCACTCTGAGAAGTGTAGGAGGCATGTATTACTGCAAATGGCAAAAGACAGATGTATTTACACCTACATGGTCAGCACCTTTAAGCACTGCTCCGAGGAAACAAGGCTCTTCTTTGGGAGCAGCTGCTTAACCTTGTGATTGTGCAGTGATCAGAAAAGGAGACGAGCTCGCTATCAGTTGGATTTTGCAGTCGCTGTTCAGTGGCCCTCAAAGCAGATTCCTCTCCTGTTGTTGCTACTTTCAAAGAATTAAAAATTTAATCTGTTCCAGTACGTTTCTAAAAGTAAAAAGCAAGACTAAAAGAATACCGTATAATTAGCAGGTCTGGATTTGTTCGGTTTATTTGCTTGTAACATCTGAAAAGCTGCCTTAATACGAGGCACCTTAATTAAATTTTGCAGGTTTTATTAACCAAAAAGTCATGTTAGGTTTTTTTTTCCTGCTAGTATCCAGGACAGCAAAATATTTTTCAGGTGCTGAAGGAACTGATCAGTGCTCTCAACATCGTCTGTCTCAAGCAGAGCTGCAGAGCATGTCATTTTACTTGACAAGTGGAATGGCAGTAAATTTTTTAAAAGTGTTCACTGTAGCCCTATGGGAACGAAAGGCCAGAATCTGGAGTTGCGTCATTACCGCGCTGTTCATCACAGATGCTTTTTTTTCCTCATGCAGACTTGAGGGTTTCGGAACATTTTCTGCTCAGTCATTAAACTCTGTTAGAGCTGGGAATGTAAATTGTATTTGGAATAAGTACCTCAGAGCACTACCTCCCTTCTTGCCACCACCATCGTTCCCTTGTTCCCCGCCCTCTGTTTCTTCCCGTCTCTCATTGTAATTTCCACACCTTTATCAAGCACTTAATTTTTGTCCCTATATTTTATCATCCCATTGACTCGCTGTGCTGTAGTTTGTGCTGTCAGCAGGTTCTGAGGAGCAGATAGGCTTTCCCAAAGCGGCTTTACCACTAGTGAGTAAGGAAGGAATCATCTTATGTTTCAAAGATTAGAGGCTGTAAGACAGTAAAAGAGCTGGATTTGATAAGTCTTCGTGTATCTGTGCCTCAGTTTCCCTCTCAAAATTTTAGTAGTAATGCCGAATTCCTTCTCAGGTCTGGGGAATGGGTTAATTCATTGCTCACTTACAAAGAGCTTATGGATTTGAAAGGGGAAGAACTGTGTGATCCATCTCATGCTTGTCTATAAAAGGCAGTGAATCAGAATATGTTAGAAGACAGCTTTGCGCTTCGCAATAGCTTCATAAGCGTTCCTTGTGTTTGTGGAAGGAGCTGTAGTTAGTTTCCAGTTTGTAAGAATGTGGGGACACAGATGACCTGTAATAGGAAGGAGGGAAATAAAAGATACATTAATTGCCCCAAAAGAAAAACTGTTGTAAGATTTGGCTTCTCTGACAGCTGCGTTTGTTTTCTCAAGGGATATGGTCATTATATTTGTATCATACTTCGTTCTCAAATTCATTATAGCTTTAGTGAAACACCAGGCTGTAACCTGCATTGGTTGGGTCTTGTCAAAACAGAGAAATCCAGTGTACCTCGTAGGAAAAGGAATAAACCTTACTTTTCTTTCCACCAAAAGATTTAGATAGTGTATTTTTAAACACGAAACTCTATCCGTTCTTCGTCCTATCCATCATTCCACCCCGAGTGAGGAAGGGGAAAAGCAGGTAATGCGTCTGATGCAGTTTTTTCATTTTAGTATTTCTCATTGCTTATATGTACTGAAAGTCACTGGTATCCGTTTGTTTTATTTTGACTCGGAGAGCTTAATTTATCCCAGGTTCTCCTACTGAAGCAAACAAAAATGAGGAGTGCAATGTCATGATGTCCTGATAAAATGAAGTAGGGAAAAGTAACTAAAAAAGACAAGAAAAGAATTAAAAAGTAAAGCTAAAGAATTCAGTACGATCTGTCAACTTTCCTGTGCGCTAAAGCCAGACATTCTCTTTCTGGCACATTTCTCAGACATGTTTTATGTCACCTTAAGCTTTTATAGTACGTTTCGGTAATAAAGCAGCTACTGTAATGATTTGTAATTGAGACGAAATACAGTTATTTGCGCTAAATTTTCTTCAGATATCGCTGTTTGTGAAAGGATTCTCACTATGGCAATATACGGTGATGAAGGTTAGAATAAGTGGGTATTACACAGCTGGTTAAAAGCTTAAATAGTTTTTATTAAACATGATAACACAAAATCAAAGAATGTTTCAGTTTTCAACTTGCCAAAACTCAGACTCACATAAGAAATTAAGAAAACTCTGTTGGAATTGTGAGTTGTAAGTCATCTTCATTCCTTTGGAATTTCTCACTAGCTATGAGAACAGGGAACCTCAGTGATTTTTTTGCCCTGGCGTTGCTCTGTTACTGTCACCGAGCGTAGCCATCTGGTGCTGTCTTTTCAAGGTTGGGTTATTCTGTAATTTGTACATTCTCTCTCTCTCTCTCTCTCGATTAGCATACCATCCATGTTATGAGAAGGAAATAGTGAAAAAAACAATTGCTCATATAAATATCTAGGAAAAAAAATTGTTGTCTGAAAAGAAATGAGGTCTCGTGAACAGAAAGGAAACGCTAAGTTGTCCCTCTCACACTTAAGGCTTTTTATTAAGACTATATTGTAGTCTTTGGAAGTGTAATTACATTGTCTTTGTGATACAAGGTTTTGTATCCATGTTAAAACCAACCAAACAAACCTTCCCATTGAAGCATGTATCCACCTGGGTCAATTTGTAATTAAAATAGAGAGAGTTTGTTAATTTGCAAGTGTAATCAGGTCAACATAGTATGTTGTGCAAAAAAAAAAAAAAAGCCTAAGTCATCTTCTCAAATGTTCTAATGAGCTCAGCTAAATATCATTTGCCTGCTTCTTGCAGACAGAGAAGCTGAGGGAGAGAGGAAGAAAAAATACTTGCCAAAACATTTGGGATCATAGTTTAGAAATTCTAAGCTCCCGGTCAGATTCCACCACTCTTCCATGACTCTTCAAATTTACCCTAGGTATGTTCTAGGTTTTACGTTATACTGGCTATGGGTAATGCCGAAGGCTTAGTTTTTCCTTAAATAATTAAACAGTGCAATAGTGCTGGGCTAATCTTCTGTTGAGCCGTTAGAATGGACTTCGACTCAGGGACTGAATGTGTTGACTGTATAGGATATCATGCAGTTCATACCATTTAATTGGGTTTTATCGCTATGCAGAGATGACGTATTATGACTAGAAAGGCAACTGGTTCTACCAAATGAGCTCTCTCCCCCAAAGCGATAACCAAACATTTATTTAAATACAAACAGTTAAAGGTTGATCCATTATACAGAGTTCAAAAGATCTTCAGTGTGTTTTTTCGCCTATATTAGTAACAAGAAAATAGGGGGTTTTCCTGCAATATTCTGTTCTTTATTGGATTTTTAAATCTTTGCATATTGAAGAATACATGTCTTAGGTTTGTACCTTCACCTAAATGGTTTTTAAGAGGATGTCTTTATTCATTGATGAGCTTGCATCAAGTTTAGTTCACAGAATGCTTTTTTATCAGGCTGGTATCCCTTTTAATTGTGTAGGCATATGGCTGAATGCTTTATACGTCTTTCCGTGATAGACCTTTTCTGTTAGTTCATTGCCTGGAAATATTTTACTTGTCCAACTAGCCGGAATTCATCCCTGAGTCAGAGTGCAAAAAGAAAAATGACACATTAGCATTTGCAAAATCAAGTATTAGGCAATTTTGCGGATGATGTTACAGCTCAAATGAGAATCAAAGAACCCCTGAGCGTGTGAGTAGCTCTAAACTTAGCTCGTGTTCCTCCTTTTACAGATTTTTTGCAAATGTCAGTATGGCGACAGCGTTACAAGGGAGATATCCATTAAAAATGCACTAAAATTCCTGGTGTATGATACCACTTTAAAAACTACACACTGTGCAAAATACTCGAACAAAAAATAAAATCATAGTATCGATAAATTATTGAGTGGCCAAAAACATTAAGCTCTATATCAGGTAATTTTCAACATCAAATACATTTGAACTAGGTTAGGGTTCTCTTTCCCTCATTCCACACAGGCTTGTAAGTGGGGGAATGGGATTGCTGTGTCATACAGTCGCTCAAGATTTTGAATCTGATGGTGTATTTCTATCCTAGGACAAGGGCCGAGTAATTTTCTCTAAAATGTTGTGCTTGTACCTGTCATCGTTCTTCCTTAGGACTTGCCTCTTTTCATTAGACTTGTGAAGTTGCCCCACTCAGACCTTCAGTGTTCATGGAAAACACCCACGTGTTTGTCGCTTTTGATGCTAATTTACTTTTTCTGTTACTTTTGACTTTGATGTCTGTTTAAGGCCCTTGACTCCTTTTGCCTCAGATTTGTCAGCAGATTTCAGGAAGGAGGCCTAAGCAGTGTCTAACTTGAATTATAACGTTAAAGCCTGCTTGCAGCCGATGCATTACGTTTGTCGCAGTGGTTGTGCATGAAGAGCCTACCCCGTCAGCTCCTGCTTCTGTGGGTGGCTGCGTTGTCGGTGGGACTGTTCACGTGAGCGGTTACAGTTGTGAGCGTCAGCATGCTGGTTACATTAGGGATCTACATCTCTTTCAGGGCACCATGAACAGTTATAAAAAATTATTTGGTTTACCTTCTGCATAAATCTTAATAGCATGATATACACTGTACTTGTTTGTAATTGAGTTTTCATCTAATTTCTGTGCATTTTTCCCCTTTACGTGAAGACCTTACCTGTTTGGAGCAGGATGTTTTTCCATAAAAGCTCCATGGTGAGTTCCCAGTTCAAACCCGGCATGCCTATGATTCATGTGCTGTCCACTGAAAATAACTCCGTGCTTAGACTTTTTAATTTTGAATTAACTTTTTTTTTAATTTAGTTACTTGCATGGCTGATCCGTAGGTGGAAGCACGGCATAATTTCACTTTTAAGCTATGGATGCGTGTTCGTCATCAAGCATTGTCAAAGAAATGCATTCATTTTCTTTTCTTCTTTACCTTTGAGAGTACATTTAATTTTTAAGTAGCAGAGAAGTTGAAAAAATAAATTCTTTCCCAGCGGGCAAAAATTATTGCAGTATCTTTCCAAAACAATCCTCTTTTTTTTTCCTATATAGCTTCCTTTGTTATTGTATCGCGAAGTTGCTTACAGACAGAAAACATCGATGATGACCTCTCAAAAATAAGTGAGATTAGCAGTGAGTAGACAGTAAAGCACTGCAGGAAGAGAGATGAAGCAAGTAGAATGGGCACCGCAAAATAAAAAAAGAAGCTTATCACACTTGAGAAAAAAGATAAACCACAGTTCCGCTAAAAATCAGGATATTTGAAATAATAAGGGGGTTTGGGTGTAATATGTAAAATTGCAGCATGGTACAAAAATACAGGCAGAATTAAAAACAAGTTTTAACAAGTCGCCCTGTGTTGGAGCTTGGTTCAGTATTTGTACAGTGCTCCATATGCTCCAGTCACCTTTTTGTAAGGAGGTGGGCGTTAGGTGGTGGACATTTTAGGCAACAAGAATGGAAGAACTTTGAACATCTTACAACTTTCTTTGAAAATTCAGAAACTTTCAGCTAGGAGTTTTTTGGGTTTTGTTTGGTTTGGTTTTTTTTTTTTTAAGTTTAGCTAAGGATTATTAGCTGTATCCATCAGTATCTGTTAGAATATTTTTATGCGGCTCTTGTTTCTATTACTATAAGTTTGTTCCACATATATCACCCCCTTACGTCTCTCTCAAAATACTGTCTTCAGCAGAAAGAATTTCTTAAGAGCTTCGTTAGGATACAGAGCTCTTAGGAGAATGGCAGAGGGCAGCTGATGAGGGATATGGGAGCTGTACCAAAGACAGGACAAGCAAAGGCACTAAACATGACGCTAAAGGAAAGAAGGTGACGTTGCCCTTTTCCTAAAGTGTGCGTGGTTACTGAAGTAGTCCTCCTAAGAACAATTCCTAGGTGTAGTTTATGATGCACCAAAGTATTTCGTCTGCTGGTGATCTAAGAACTAAAAAGACTTTGGAAGAAGAATTTTGAAAGCAGATTGTCTTAGCAAATGGATGTGTCGGTTGCCCCCTGCATGAAGCAGCAGAGATGCTTGTAAACCAGAAATTATTTTAGATTGAGGCAAGATTAAAAGGCCTAGATTAAAGAGAGGTATATAGGAAATAGACTCAAAAATTGTTGCCTGTCGTTCGCAAGACTCTTTTGTGGTTTGTTTAATGCCAGTGCTAGCTCAAAAATGTGATCTTTACTAGCCTACAGAGAAAATGAGGACAAAAACCACACTTTGGGCGGGGGACGAAATCATGCTGTTTCCATTAAGGTCTTAATGAGACCTAAGATTATGTAAACAAAATGAATGGAGATTTGACAACTTGCTGCCTGGTGAACAAAGGAGCCTACCATTTCTTTTCATGCTTCTTCTTGCTTTATTCATGATTTGACAGCTGGAAACATGTCTTTGTTTTCTTGTTTTAGGCACAATGATAAATTAATTAAAATTTATGTATTCTGAGACAGATGTGCTTTTTCAGTGATTTCATGTGTAATTGCAAATTTCATGCAGTACTCTTCTCCTGGTGCTTTTGTTGCTGCTTATGTAGTCTAGATAAAACTTTCACATTCAAAAATCGTGTTTGTTTCCATTTCAGTGGGTTTAGCTGTGAAGTGGTGGATAAGTGCTTTTGTTTTTATGAATCCGGAGTATTTGAAGCCTGTTCGTTGGGAATGTAAAATCAATGTGATTCTCAATCTATGCAGACGCTTACTATTTGAATAATAATGTTTGAATTTGTAAAGCAGTTCCTTTGTGTCACATATGTGCAATTTATTTAATGTTTTAAAGTCACGTCACCCCTTTGACTATGAACTTAAAGGCAAATTTAAGAGTCAGTAGTATTTTGAGACATAAAGCTCTTTGAGGAGCGCTCCGTCGCTGTACTGTTTAGCCTCAGGTTTTCATACTTGCTTATTGTTTTAAAAATATTTTAATACTAGTAACTCTTATTATGAAGTCTTTCTTACATAAAGTAGAAAAGTAAATAATAACCTAAAAAGTAAACCAGCTAAAATATTGTCATTAGTTATGATTTTTATAAAGAGTTAACCCAAGACATTTCCACAGGTTATGGCAGTTTGATTCGTTACAAAAGTCAACGAGTGGTAGCACTGAATTGTTTCAGTAGCTCTTAATCTTCTCTTATCGTGTTGTCAACATGAAAGAGCTTGTATGCTATTGCCGAATCTCTTAATTTCTTTTTAAGATCTGACAGAGCGATGCCTTAATTTTCTCCCACCACTTTTTGTGCCATTTCAGTACAAAATGCTCATGCGTGTTTTTCATTGGACACGTATACATCTTCATCTCAGTGCTTCTTCATTGGAAATGGAAATAATCCTCCAAAGGTGTGTTAGAGACATTGATTATTATCGACACAAATTTCCCCAAATGTTCAGACATTTAGCTGGAGTTTGGGATTAACTTGACTTTCAGTAGGTGACTTCGTCATTGACTTCAGCTGGAGTAGGTGAATGTCAGCTGTTGGTAACCGAAATGACGTGAACAAGGTCTTCAGCTGAGGCACAGCTCTTCTTAAATTTATAGCAGAACAAGAACCATGTAATTGAAAGGGGTTTTTTATTACTAGTGTGCTCCTGCTGTAGGTTTCGGCACAGATGCAATTGGGATTAAAGTACTGCTGTGTCTCATTGAATTCTTGGTGTAGTTACACAGTTGGGTAGACCCAGACAGGAAAAAGTACGCTGCCTTTTTTTCCGCCTTCTGTCTTAACTATAGTGCCATTGTTTCTCGGTGTGGAAGACTGAAATCGTAAGGGTGAATGTTTCGGTCCCGTTAGCTTCGCTTTGTTGTTTTTGGTGTTGATTCCCAACAACCTGCACTTCTTCCTGCATTGCAGCCCGTTTCAGTAAAAATATGGTACAATCTTTTGAAAGTTAGTGTGTTGTGAAGATTCTTTTAAATTTAACTGTTTTTAAAAGTGAGGCCAAGTGTGCCTTAATTTCAGTTCTTGGAATAATTTATGAAGTGCCGACAGGCTAAGAGCAAGTAAAGAGCAGGAGTTCACAGCAGAAACAAGTCATTCACCACCTACCTTCGACATTATTGTTTTGTTATCATTTATAAAGCGGAGAGAGTGTTTGCATCTACATAAAATGAGGATTTATAGTTTCCAAGCTGTTAAAATATCACAATGACATGAAAATATATTTTTTTCTAATGGCATTACTGTTACTGAAAATAACTGGGCTTTTGAGATTTACTGAAAGAAAGAAATCTGAGTTGGACTGCGTTGATGAAAACTGAGGGATTAAGTAAAATGGTGGTAAAAGGAAAGAAGCCTTAGTTAGAATAGTTTTCACAATAGACTTGTTGGCATCTTGGCAGTTTTTTTAGAAATATGTCTAAACCTGTATGATGCACTAGTCATTTTTTGTATGTGTGTCCTTATTTTTTAGCAGGACTAAGTTTAACCACATGAGTAATCGTGTTTTACAAGGTCTGCTCTTTCTGTCTGCAGAACATCGCTCTTGAAGGCAAAATGTTTTGGCACTGAAACCAACACTTAAATGCGTGCCTTGAAAGATGTACATCTTAAAAGACACGGCGTAAATAGAACGTAGCTTAGACCGTTTCCTCGAAGGTTGTTTATATCTGTATGTATTTGGTCGAGCGTAGGTCCCTGGGACTAAAAGTGCGGAGAACCCTGCAAAAATATATTGTTAAAGTACCAGACTCCCTTCTGCTTAAAGGCTTAAAGAAATGGTTGAAGGCAGTTACGTCTCTGTAGAAGTTTACTCCAGTTTCTAGGTGAGAATAGCATTTACTCCCGCTTTCTTTTCCATTTTAAATTATTTTAATAACCTCAAATTGTGTTCAGTAAAAATTCTGAATAGTAAGAGTATTAAGGTAATATGGAAAGATTCTGTTTTTCAGTAGTTTGTAAGAGGAGGTGAATATCACTGAATTGTATCTGTACTCGTGGTTTGCTTTGTATTGCTTGACGGGTAACACTGTCCTTCTGAACAATCTTGTTCTGTATTGGAAACAACCAGTATAGATCAGTAGGTAACAAGACTTATTAGTGCATACATTTACATTTTAATTTCTGGGATTATTAACAATATTAGTATATGAATATTTGGAAAGCGAGAGCTGTTAATAGTTATCGATATGCACTTTGTTACAGAACTGGTTAAAATTACCGTTTCTGTGACAGATTACTATTTCAAAGTGAAAGAAATCTGTTCCCACTTTCCCTGATCAGCTAATAAATACTTAATATGTTAATATCAATTTAAATATTCTAATACAGATCGTGAAGTGCCACTGCAAGCAAGGTAGTGTATTTACGGTCAGGAACTTTTTGGAACACAGATTTCTGACCCAGTAATCTGTAGCTGTAGTTTTAACAGTAGGATATGAAGTGCTTTGTGGTGGTTCAATATCAGAGTCACCGACTATAAATTGCAATTGCTCTTTTGGGACGTTCTGGGTTCTCCTGCATGTGGGAGAGCTTCAAGACTGACCTAAGTCCATGAAAGCTTGCCTGAATCTTTCTGCGGACTCTGGTCAGTGTGACGGAATTCCTTTTGAAAGGTCTTGCGGTTTTTTTTCCCCCTTCTAAATGAAACGTGTGACCGTAGGCTTGCCACCTGTGTAATTTATGGCGAGTAGCTTAGCCCCTCTGTGCTCCGGTGAGTCCATCTGTAAAACTGGCAGAGTAATACGGCACAAGGTATTGGGAAGCTCAGTTACGCTTTCTGTAAATCCTGGCTAAAAATACAGCACAAGTGCAAACAATTAGTGTTCTCCCGTTTTAATAAATGACCTAATTTCGGATACACTGTGCAAAAAGTATTTGCTGCTTTAGGTGAGTCGAAGGCAATTTTAAATGTTTCAAGTTGCGTGCTGGTAATGATGGAGGCCTTATGTCTTTAACCATATGCCGTGTTTTCCATGTGTCACTTACTGCAGCTGGTTGTTGGAAGGAAATAAAGTGTTTGCGATCAGTGTGAGTTTTGCCATTTATTTCAGATCAGGACCGAGCTGTAAGGGACCAAGACGTAGGTCTTTGCAGAGGTGCAGCTTCTGCGGCAGGTGCAGGACTTATAGAGAAGCTCAGCTTGTAGAATAATTTTGGTTCAACTTGCTTTGCTTACGCTATTTTTACATGATGTTGATTCACGATCTGTTCTTGCCTTAATATCTGTGTCCGTTCATTTTGTTGAACCACTTCACCTGTATACGAGTAATTTGTCATTAACCGAAAAAAGGGTGGTATGGCTTAAGTGCCATTCTAATTATGCAAAGTGTTTGAATTGCTTTCTGCTCATTTAAAATATTTTTCTGCTGCTTAATTCCATCATAATACTGCAATAATTTGTGTGCACACACACTTCTTAGAAATGAAGATCCTAACGTAAAAATGACCAAGCTCATGTGATGGTGTAATCACCGGCTGATACAACGTGGAACAAGAAATTACTAGAAGAAAAAAGGAAAGGAGGGAGAGGTAGCAATGGAAGGGAGCAGTGAAACTGAGTAGGGAGAGAAATAGAAAATAATCCAGTTGAAAAGGCTGTAACAAAGGGAACGTGGAGAAGGAGGAATCCTGCGTGAACGTCTCAAACAGCTTTCTCTTAAGGAAAGGGTGAAATCCTGGTTTGATGAATTGAGGAAGTGGGCAATGCTCTGAAAACAGTTTTGAGTTTGTAGAAAGCATAATGTTAACAACCTTCAGGTTCCTGTGAGGAGGAACACTGAATGATGTTTCAGTGAAACATAACTATAAGCTGCACTACCTGCTCCATGCACGCCATGGTGTTCCAAAGGAGAATGTCTCTTAATCTGTTGTTACGTGATAGAATTCCTGACTCGTTGTAACACATAGCTCGTGAGTGTATGCATTGTTTCCCTTTCCTTGTGTCCTCCGCATGTTGTTCCCCCTCACCCTTCTGCCCGTGTTACGCATATCCTAGTGGTTTCAATGGCATCAGGGCTGTGCTGAGTTACAACCCGTCGGCAGTCAGTGTTAGCGTTACTTGTACGTTTCTTTTGGAAATGCAAGAAAATATCAGCCATCTAGAATGACTGACCCAGAACCTATATTTTCATTCCCAAAGGACAGACAATTATAAATGTTCGTATTCGCTTCAGAAGTTGCTTCTACTGAAGGCAAATATTCACTATCGGGTCTTTTAAACAGTCCAACTAATTCTCCGTTATGAGCCAGTGCCGTTCTTCAAGTTAATGAGTTCAGTGATCGAGGGGAATTTGGGACCTATTATCAAGAAACACTGAGCATCTGTAAATCCTGCTAAATCTTACGGGAACTGCAGATATTCACCACTTCTGAATTAGTATCTTAGAATGACTGTTAAGCAAGGGACATGTTAATTTTTGAGAATTAACGTTCATAATTTTATTTTGTTCTTTCTTTAAGCAAATCCAAACCAGCTCCCCAGATTTCACCCAGTAAGTCTGTGGGAGGAGAGTTTTGTGTCGCTGCGGTCTTTGGATCATCAAGGTCATGGTTTGCAAACAACCCTGGTCTGAAAAGAGAAAAAGGTTGGTATATTACAAAAATAGGGCTTGCATTTAAATTGAAGTTCTCTATTTTCTCGTTTTGTGATAACTTCTGAGCAGATGGTGCTTATCTGTAGATTTTCTTCCTTAACCTCAGGGACAACAGAGATTTTTGGGAACGTGATTGGGGTGCTTTTGGTAAATAGGACAATTTCAATTAGTGAAGTAAATAATCGATCTTTTGTTATGGTATAATGACAGAAAACAGACTTTGATAGTTCAATCCAAAGATCCTGTGTGAAGTTTCACTGAAAAAGCTGTGTGGTAAAGGTGACATGCGTTTGCTAAAGCAAATGTACAGACAAGGAAGGGTTTGGCAATGTGTAATTACCTGAACACACCTTGGTGAGAAATTCTGTTCCACCTTCTCTTATATGAGGTAGTCATATTTTTTTGAAACAAGGAGGAAATTGTGTGCTTTGTACAATTTTTCCGTTTTTTCTCTCCAGCCCTTTTAATTCTAATTCACATTTTTGACTGCAAGCATAGAAGGGCAAGAGACTTAAAAGACTAAGTAGTCTGCAATCTATGTCTGCGTTTTTTCTGTTTCTGCTATGCTATTGCAATAAGATTTTTTCTTTCTTCTTGCAAACAGATCAATCAAAACAGTTTGTGGTGGAGTCGTTGTATATTATCAGTTGTTACGGTAGCCTGGTGGAGCACGTATTGGAACCACGTCCCCTCAGCACTGCGCCAAAGATTAGTGATGACACGCCTTTGGAAATGATGACATGTCCGAGAGCCAGCTGGACTTTGGTTAGGTAGCTCATTCCTTTTACTCTTTCTTCTTTTTGTCCGCGTGAACTTTTTTTTTTTTTGAAGGGATGAATGAACTGCATCGTGATTTTCACCCATATTTTTATCTTAAAGTTCATCTTTAAACTCTTAAAGTTTTCCATTGAAAGAGAGGAATCTCGATAGCAAATTCAAGCTTACCTTTTCACGAGGTTCTGGTGGTGCTTACATGTCTGAATGGGAGGTAACCATTGAAATACTTGTACAGGCGTGGAGCTACACGAACATGTGAATGGGTAGAGATCCTTATCAATTAGTGATTTTAAATGATCAGATTGTAATTTAGCTTTTTATATAAAGACTAGAAACAAGTATTTTAATAGTGTTAAAGTACAGAATTCTACCATGAGACATGAGTGAGGCTTCCATGATGAAGCATTGCGAAGAATTAGGCACATTATCCTGTAAGTAGCTGAAGGTAGCATTTCTTAAGACAATTGAAGAAATTATTCCTGACATGTGGAAGAAAGTAAACAAAAATTGATGAGAAAGTGTTGTCAGTGCTTTTGACGTTTTAAAATATTTTTCTATCGATTTTTCTTGTCTCCTATATTCCTTAGTGCTGCTTATGGCTGGACTAGATTGATCAATACTTGATTTACCAAGCTATTTAGGAATGGCCTACCCTAATTAAAATTACAACACAGACTTCTGGACCATTATTGTTGAAATGAGTAGGTTGTAATGGAATTGAAAATTCTAATTGGATCAATAGTCCATAACTTTACACAGCTTTATTTTCACAGTTTGTAAATGCTCAATGACTTACAGTATCAAAGAAATGCTAGTTAACAGAACAAAAAAGTTCCCCGGCTTCTGTTGTGTGTTTATATAACGTCAGCATGACACACGATGGTCTTAAATGTATTTACCAACTTAATCTAAACTGCCTTCATCCCTTTTTTTGCGCAATACGTGCTGCAGTCAAAATCCAAGTATTGTCTTTGCCTCACAATCTGCACAATTTGGTCGTGCTGCTCAACTGCCTGTGGTGTTTGAACAAGCTAATTTAAATAATTACATACATTTTGTGAGCTTGTATAGATAATTACATGTGATGACAGAAGCACTGATTTACGTTCTCTGTATTAGCTTAAATATTAATAGTCTTGTGTTTTACCTCAGAACTCCTCAGTGGAATGAACTCCAACCACCATTTAATGCAAACCATCCACTGCTCCTGGCTGCAGATGCTGTTCAGTACTACCAATATCTTCTTGCGGGTTGTAAGTAGCTGACAACTTTTTGTCTTGTCTTACGCACACGTTTTTAAGCCGAATGTGACTTTCTGAGTTGTTTTTTCAGCCTGCTTTTATTTCAGTACATGTTCTGCCCCAGACCAGGGCTTCCTGTAACCCAACTGTATTAGTAATGGTAGAGCAGTGAAGATGGTTTCTTTTTGATATGAATCAAAGTTGTGAGGCTATGGTATAGCCAGAATGCACGTGCTTGGCAGGCTTTGCAAGTGTGACCCGCTAGATCGCCCAAAGTCTTCAGGGTTTCTTCACCTCATTTCTTCTCATGCTTTCAGCCATTTCCTCTTGTGAATTTGGTACTCAGTGACATGTGGGTGCGTCTGCATTTTCCCCTCTCCCCTGGAACTCCTGATTGCTGGGCTACTTCCAGCCTTGAGTCTCAAGACAGCTGCTTCCCTCAGGAGCCTAGGCATCACCTCCAGGGATGGCCGCCCACCTGCCTCGTCCTGTGTCTTACCCAGCCATGTCATTCACAGGGAGCCAATACGTGTGGCATCGCATAGTCAGAAACATTTATGTATCTATAGAGATATGGTATATGTATATTATATTTATATAAACCCATATATTTTGTCTTGTTTTTATAGATCAATGAGTATTTATGTTATTTTTTATTGTGACAATTCAAAAGAGAGAAGTATAGTGAGTAGCAAGTCTCCCTTTTTTTATATCTAGGGTGTAGTCAAGATCAAAGTGTTACAACAGTCAAAGTTTCACAAGGGAACAACTCTTGGCATATGTAAAGGTACTCACGGGGAAACAAGACCCTGTGCACAGTTGTCAAGGCAGCTAATGCCAGCATGTTATGTGACACAGGCGTTTTAAAATGCCCAAAGTGGACATCTGGGCCAAACGCAGTATGTCTGAATGTGGCTGGTAAAAGCAACGTTGGCGCCAGATGAGATCTGTTGCTTCTACCTGTCCATCTGTTGCGTGCACTCAGAGCTCAAACTGTTGTGGAAATCCACAAGATATCAGGGTCTTCCTTTTTTCCACGCTGCATAGAAAAAGGAAGAAAACTCAAAAGGTAGAAAAGAATACGAAAAAGTAGTTAATAGCGCACAACACTGTGTTAGATGTGCCTTTTGGCTAGAATTTTTTGCTAGATTACTGCATCATTTTACTTTCACTTATAGGTACGTTAGTTCTGCTTTGAGATGAAAGATCATTGCAAGGATGTATTTTGGTTGTATAATATTCTACTATACAAATACAGATCACTGTTTTAAAATGAGTATGTCTACAATCAGGTGTGCAAGCCTATACTTAAATTTTCATGTAAATATTTTTGCATTGAGTACAGTCAGGTCAACGAATATATTTGTAATTTATATCAAAGCCTTTAATAGATGCTGTTAGCTATAGAGCATAGGTCTAATTTCATAGTATAGTTTAAGGTAACTGCTGCCACACAGTCTGCTTACGTTGCCAATAATTCATGTTGATATTTATATTTTTATCCATTGCTAATGCACCTGTTGCTGATGATGACATTAAATAATTTCTATGATAAGGAGGTAAAAAAGGCAGACAGGCACATTCGCAGAAACTCCAGTGTTTCGATAAGGCGTGTTTAGCTAGACATGTTTGCAAGTTAAAACGTCATCTGTTTCCTGCCACCAAGGAAGTGGAGTTAAGACCTTTTCCCAGCACTTTTCCTTTAATATATATCCTCTTGGCCTGTTCGTAGTAAAAGTATCTGTGTAAGACAAAGCATTAGCATAAAAGGGTACTGTCCATTGCTGTGTGCATTTATTGTTCTTTAGGGCTGTCAAAGCTATTGCTTTGTGGAATTAGCTAACCAGCCTGCCAAGCATAGCGTCTTCAGGACAAACAGCAATACTGAGTAGCCTTGGAACACTCTCCAAAACTGGCTTTAATTCACAAACACTGCCTGTGTTCACGAGTCCTTACAGCTTGCCTGCTTGGGCCAGATTTCTTCCCCCACCCTCCCCAAATTCTCTGCTGTAGTTCTAGATGTCTTTATTGTCCATATTGGTTTCAGCTATTTCCCCTGCATGCTGTCCAGCGTCTAAATATATAAATTATTGTATGTGGTGTGCGGTTACTGCAGTATGGGTCCAAGGGCACAGAATGGTGTCTGGAGAATTTTGAGCACTTTGTAAAAGTAGTTTGTTTGCTTTTTAGTTTCTGTTGAAATTAAAAGCAATGTATCACGTAGATACGGTCTGAACAGAAGTCTTTCTGTGAGCATCAGTGCTTAGATACACACATCACATTTATCCCACGTACGGAAATCAGGGATGGATGTGGTTCACTCTGTGTATTTCATTAACAGCTCAAATACTCTGCATTTCAAATATTTTTGTATGGGAAACTTTAAAGGAAGAAGAATGAGTGGTTGCTGAATTCCAACAAAATAATGAATTATTACAGTTTGAATTACAGTGAAGATTTTTACTTCGGGTCTTAATTCACATAATAGGAATTCATTAAGATGGGTGTGGAATGTGAAGAAAAACCAGAATAATAAACTCTGAAGACAAGAAAGGGTCTAGAGAACATAGTAAAAATGGCACTCACAGAGAAGTTTGTGTATCTCTGATCTTCTTTGAAGTTTTATTTGTCTTCTGGATTTATTCTGTCTCAAGCTACTCAATGAAGTTTCTGAAAAAAAATGGAGTCAAACCAGGATTCACACAAAAGAGTCCAAGACACCTGTTAGCTTTCCCCCCTGTTAAGTACATGCTAAAAAGAAGTTATCTGGCTCTGCTTACCTGCAGTAATGTAATGGGTTGACATTAGCTGCAGCCCGTGGTTTGATGTGCTATCACTTCCGTCAGTGAGTTTAATTGCCAGCAAATGGCTAAATAGGGGGTTAGGGTGAATGTTACATCTGTCTGCCACGTTAGTGGTAAGAGGAATTCTGGCGCCGTTTCAGGGTCACTATTTGTATCTGTCTATCAGAGGTAGAATACAGCAGTTTCTCTCAGTTTCTGTATAGCATTTCTGCCAATTGTTTGGCTCCATTAAGTGTGCAGGGGAAATAAAAGCCTGAATGACCAAGTCACAAGGGGGTATGGATAGACCCTTTCTTTGTCCACACTCAGAACATTGCATTAGGTCTCATTATCCATTTATAATAAGTGACCTTTGCCCCCTGGGTCATTGAAAAAATACTCAGTGTGCTTTTTAGCACAGAGTACCTCTGTCAGCAGACGGGCCGAACAATGAAACGTCTGGCGGTCTGGTTAGAGGGCTGCAGTGTGCAGGTTTTCATAAATACGCAGTTTGATGCCAAAACACAGGACCAAAATCTTCCTTAGTCTCTGAAAAGCATAAAGTAAGCCAGTGAGTTCTTGTGATAAAAAGAGCATATTCTGAAAATGCTGCCATTAGTTATTTCCACACACTTCAGCTTTTAATATATTTGCAGAATCTTAAAGTTATGTTCGCAGCTAATAAGGAAGCAACAAGGAACCATTGTTTGAAGAAATATTTGGTACAACAAGTGTCCAAGCCCTTTATCCTGAGGGTATTTGTCAGTGGATTAGCACAGCTGTTTCATTGCTTTGAGGTCATCTGTGACATCTGCTGCAGAAACCTGGATCAGAGTATGCGGTTCCTATCTACCTGAGCGCTGTATCACGGCCGTGGCTGGTGCAGAGGGGTGAGAAAGCGGGTAGGGAGAGGTTTGGACCTTTCGGTAAGTTCCAGTGAACTTGCATGTTAAATGCCAGAACCTGCTGGCCTGCAGGAAGTGTCGGTCCTGCTCCAAACTGTTTCAGGCTTTTTGCAGTTGGTCAGAATAAAAATAACCAGTACCGAGAATCTCCTCGGCTTCTGACAGAGCAGGTTTCAGACTTACTTTTGTTTTCGTAAGAGTCCATCCTGCAAGGCCCTGGGTGTGTTACAGTCCAGGGTGTTAGGTGCTAGATGTTTCTCCCCTACCCTTCTCGCGTTTAATATTTCACCTCATTTGTGTCTCTAGTATTCCCTCTTATTTGCCTGTGTTCTGAGCAACTTCTATGCCTAATCACAACAGAGGAAGGACATGTAGCCGCATTTTATTCTCCCTAGGTGTTTTTCCTGTGATGTAAACGCCATCACCTGGTACAGGTAGACTGTCGCAGCAGACCTGACAGCGGGGCGAGAGTCGTGCGAGGCACTGCGTACGTAGGAGGGTTTCTTGTGTCCACAGGAACTTGCAATGAAAAGGACTTGGCTTTCTTCAGAGAATTACCAAGACTCATCATTATTTGTTCTTTTAATACTACTTGCTTCCTGCTCTTTAGTACTCAGGAATTACTGTGCTTCTGGTAGGATAAACTCTTGAGGCTTGCCTTTAAGATGTGCTTTTCGTGTCCGTGACAATCGGCTGTTTGCTTCTGGTTTTTTTCCTGATGAATGCTTTTCTCTCCACTACCGTAACCCAACGTCTTGTGTATTTGATTGACTTCACTCGTGTTGCCTTCGTGTGACTTCTGTACCTTGCATTTTTTGCACATTTGAATTCAGGCAGACACGTGCATGGTACGCGATGGAATTGCATTGAAAATAGGTGGCTTTGCGTAACAGCAGAAAGTCTTACATCTACATCTTAGATCCTCGTTTCCTTTCCTCCTTACCCCTCCCCTTTGCATTCACTTTTCCATTGCACTGGAGGAATGGGCTGGAGTTGAGATACCTGAATGTGGACAGTTAACACATTAATGAAAAAACCCCCTTGAAATCCAACCAAAACTGCCCCCGAAAAGGTATGGAATGAAATGAGAGATGATTTCTCTCCTCTGGCTCTGGAAAGGGCACCTTCATGTTCCAGGCAAGAGTTTTGGCTCATCGGGACCAATTTTATGGAGACGACCTGCAGTTGTCAGAAGCAGGCCAATGACAAGAATTAATATATTAACTGGTATGCAGTACTCTTTGACAAATTGCTTACTAAATACATCAAAATTGATTGGACATTCTGTGTTTAAATTGACAAATGACTGCATTAGGGGAAGGAGGGAAATCCATTAATTACAGCTGCCCTCAACCATAGGAAATGTAATTGTATAAATATAGATTTTGTTAAAACAAAAGTCTCTACTTTACTGTAGTGTTGCTCGTAAGTGTACTTGCACCTCTTTGCTATTAAACCTCCGATAGGAGGTTTTGAAGACAGATCTTTGCAATTGGCTTTTAAATAATCAAAGACCATTTCTGTTGTGTTAAAAGGAGTGATGCAGTGTTTCTTTATCCCACTCTGACCGCTTCTGGAAATTGTTTCTCTCTGAAAAATGAACACGTAGCTGAGGCTTCTGCCGTCTCATTAATTGTTTATTCTAAATGCAATGTAGTTCATATTCTGCCATGGTAGGTTTCGAACCAGTACTCTCTGTTCTCATTCTTGGTTCCTGTACTGGTCTCCAAGTAGTACTTGCAGGGCTGTTACTTACTTCTGAGCAAGGATTTGCACTTGAGTTGGGCCTGAAGATATAATCAGTTTTATAGGCTTCGTTAAGGGATTCTTGAAAAGATTAAGGTCTGTATTTATAGCTGCCTTTGACTTCTGGCTGTTAGAACAGATTTTGTTTTCTGGAGCGACTGTTGTACATATCTTGCGTTTTACTGAAAGTGGCTTTCATTAGAAGTCAAACTTAGTAACTATTCATTGTCTTCAAAGGGAAGGGGTTAGCCTTTCCTCACTGTTTGTTTGGGCTAAAAATGATAACACAATTTATACAGATAATCTCTGTAACTCTGACATCATGTTTGCACTTCCTGCTCCCTCTAATGAAAGCTATGCACCCTGAGCAAGACTTTTGTCTCTAAGCAACAGGACCGTTCTTTGTGGCCTATTTTATATTCCTTTCATACATTCCATTGATGGAAATAAAAATTCCATGCTTAGAGCGAGTGAATATTGTGCAGCAGAAAGCAGGGCTGAGAGTAAGAGTGGAGAGTGTATTAAATAACTGTGTGAATATGTGCGATGGAGACAGATGCTATGATGCATGTAATCATAGCCAAACTGCTGCCGTACGCGTTTCACCGAGCAGACACAGTAAGGAATCTGGTCATTCAGGTCTGCACGCCTTTCTCCATGCACAGCGGAGCGTGATGGTGGTCTGGTAATAGGCTAATAAACCGGGACTGAGAATTATGTTTAGTGTTCTAGCACTTTTTCAGCCTTCTACCTTTATTTTTTATTCTTGCGCTCTTTTGTGTGTGCATATTTAATAGTGTATTCTTTCTCTTCCACTAGTACGGAAGAATGAATATATGTTATGGTACAGACCCCGCTATATCCATAGCTATAGTGTGTGTACGTAGCGTGTTCTGTGGGGCAAGAGCTGTGTCTTGCTACGTGTATGTTCAATGTCTGTTACAACGGAGCTCAATTTCAAATAATAAAACTGATCAAAACCAGAGCCTGTTCTGTAACAGCAATTACGCTATCGTGTGGTTACGAGGTGTTCAAAGCCTTTTTGCTCTGTGACATCTCTGCATGGCCATGGTCAGACGTGAGTTTGGAGCAGTTTCAGCAGTCCGTGCTCTCAGCTGCCCGTTACGACGTCTCTGCTGGGCTTTCCTGGTTCTGCAGCGGCACTGCTAGCACTTCAGAGCAAAGTTGGCCAGTTTAACGTAATCTGCCGATGAAGGCTATCTCAACAAAGCTCTCTGACCTTACCCTGAAGTGGGTGAAGCCCACTTGAGTTTTTATGAGCTGCTGTGCTGTGAAGCCTGGGAGAGGAGTTGGAACAAGCAGTGGTGTGTGTGTGTTAATGTTTCAAGCTGCCATCATTTTTATGTACTGATCACGTGAAAGTTGCCTAAACTACTGGCCTTTCAGGCGTACCTGCGCGCCACAGATGAGGACCTTTCCACAAAATTGTGTCGATTGAGTGGTACGGGCTTAAAACTGCAGGAAAGCACTCCCCATATGTGAAAAGTCGCAGTGACGGAGATGGGCACGGCAGGGCTACGGGCGATCTGCAGGAAGGCAGACGGGGGAGGCCGCTTCATCTGCGCCGAGCGGATGTAAAACCAGCCTTCTGGTAGATTGAGTGAGTCCCCGATCACAAGACTTGGTACCTTTCGATGATTCTGCCAGCTTTTCCCCCACTATTCTCAGCAAGGGTATTGCAGCTAACGCTTTGTTCGTTGTTAGCGCAATCCACTTGAAGATGGGGAAACTGCCTTGTGGTGTTGTTTGGGTATTTTGTGTACGACCAGCGCCCAGCTGAGATTTCATGTAGCTCCTTGGGTACGTATGTTTAACCGCATTATCCAGATGGGAATTTTTTTTTATATTTTCTAGATTCTCGGTTTGCCATTATTATTCTTCCTACTTGAAATCGCCTCTAGCTAGCTTATCATTTTTCATGAAATTCTACTTTGTTATTGCCGTGTAGTAAAAGAATACAACATACTTTTTAAAAGAACTTCCAGGGTCTCTGCATCAGTAGTTTCAAAGGAGTTGTGCAGATGTCCTGTAAAAACCCAGCTCCTTGGGGAAAAATTTATAATTCCTTGGAATTTTGAGGAAGACGTTTCTATGCTAAAAAAAAAAAAGTGTTTCAGAATTTCAGAAAGTCAATTCTTAAGTGTCTATCTTTACTGAAGTGTTCTCTCCAAATATTATATGAAAATACGAGTGTGTATATCTATATGAACATATAACTACAAGCTATACAGGTAAAATAGGTTGTAGAAGAATTTTGGCAATTTAAAAAAATATTTCATATTTGGAATTTTTTACTGTGTTTAAAACTGTAGCAGATCTTAAACATATATCATTTATAAATATATGTATTTATATATATATTTTATGACTACAATTAAAAAATTTCCAATGAAACTGATTCCAAGCGTGCGTTTCTCCTACCAAATTGTTACATGTCTTTGGGGTTTTTTGGCAGTAGTCACAAATAATGAAAATGAAATTTTCAGGTTTGCTTACATTTGGAGGCATAACAGATTGCAAGGTAATCTGAATCACCTTCCCGTTCCAGAAAAGATGTTTCTAATGGAATTGTAGTTCATGATATTTTTCTAAGGGAAAAGTAAGTTTCCTGACAACTGTAACCTGCACTTCCTGCTCGCACCAGGAAACAGGATTAAGTGGTAAAGGGAAGCAAATTTAATTTCTGACTGAGCATAGGCTGGGTTGGGGTAAATAGGAACAGGGCAGATGTCATTTCGTAAAAGAGCTGCATCATTGCGTATGAGCGGTGGAGTAAATCATCATTACTTCTTCAGCCGTAATTGTGAAATAGTAGTGGATAAAAGTTAACTCTGTAAGGTGCGTTGGATGCTGGCAATGTATTTTAAGTTTTTGATGCATATATACACCTGGGCACGTGCGTGGCTTCATAAAATCGCTGAGTACTTGCCCATCGTAATCCATATTTTATAAACTAAATGCTGGAAACAGCACTGCGTATAGGAATTAAAATACTTTCAGATGTGTACAAACAACAATAATGAACAAGGGCACATGCTGAAATAGTTCTTTACTGTTCTTACATGGTCATCTGGAACTTCTTAGAGAGGGGTCCATCAACACAGAGGGGTCAGTTTTCAAAGCAGTGTACAGGGATTTAGCCGCGCGACTCCTATTGACGTTAATGGGAGTCAAACGGGTAAATCCCCACGCACCGCTTTGAAAATTTACTACTAAGCCTCTTGACTTCTCACTACATACTTTGATTGTAACAGTAATCCATGGTTAACATAATTTTCCCGACAATAATGTCAAACATACTTTTGAAGTCAGTGAATTATAGAAATAGTTACCTCTTCGGTAATTCTTTAAAGATGGCCATCACATGGATTTTGCCGTAGGTTCGTGCAGTTGAAATTATTCTTTAACTCAGGAAAGACTATATACGTTATCCTTTGGTACAGAACCGATAGTCTGCTCACGGTCTGAGCATTTGAAGTGTTGAACAGCCCTAAGATGCTCCGTACTGTGAGTAATACCAGGTTCTAGCTCTGCCCAGCTTTTAATGTTCGTCGTACTTGACTGGTTTCCTATGGGAGCTTTAGAAAAGGAAGGTGGAGTTAAGCACGGTGAACGTACACCAGTCTTGCAATGCAACCAGAAGGAGTGGTGAAGCCTGAACACCTAATTGGCACGTTTTAGGGGGGAAAAAGAAAAAGCCAGGCTGTTGACTGTCAGACCAGTGTGAAGTAAGGAGCAAGTAAAGCGGTCATCAAAGCTGGGAAAATCTGAGCAGAATTCATATCCTGATTACAGACCTACTTACTCCTTTTAAGATTAAAGTGCTGATACAGAGAATGGATGGTCTATAAAGCACCTAATAAACTGTGGGCAATATACAATAATGAATGAATGAATAAGTCTGTAAGTCAGTTGGTGGTGTGAAATAACTACTGGGCTGGCTAAGCTCTTGGTTTACAGAGGTTTTTTAGCTTAATCGTATGATGTTTATGCATACAAGGATCTCAGAAAGTCCTAACGGAAAAAAAAAATGAGCGGGAAGAAGTTTTGGGTAAAAGAAGATATTTTAATTTGCATGGCATGCTCCTGCAGAAGTTTACGAGCTTAAAAATGCATTAACCCCAGGGTTTTGTTCAGTAACATATAGCCACAAGTAAAAATACATAGAGCATATCACCAAACTACAAACAGTTTATTTTAAACATGGCTGTGAGGATTATGCCTCAAATGAAAATCTGGTCTTCGCTTTGTTGTTAAACTTGAGCAGAGGTAGAGCCAGCAGGCAGAGAACTGTGCTGTGAGAGAAGGTTTAGGAACACGCAGGCAGTAAAACTCGCTAAGCAGTTGTGGAGTTGAGCGACACGGCAAAGCTGCCTGTGGGATACCAAGACCGACCTCTGACAGAAGTGAGATCAGCTCTAGAAGATGGAAAAAAGGTGAATTTGTTGAGGTGGCTGCATGTAGACCTAAACCAGAACTGTCACATTCTACTTGTCGTGGGTAACACGATGTAACTAATGCGCCAGTAGTTCCAGAAGTAGCGTGAAGTAAATCATTCAAATTGCGGAGCTTAGTTTCAAGAGAAGGGCTCCTGAAGCTTGTTGACAAGCATGTGATTACCTCATGATCATGATCACCTATGATCATTTTCAATATAACTTAGAAGCCACAGAAAAAGCATCAAAATCAGATGTTCGTGTGTGGTTTGTGATTATGAAACCAAGGGATTTCTAAGTTTTATTCTGCGTACCTGTTTGCCATGGACGTCACTAGAGACTGTGCGTGGACACGGGATAGACTTCGGATTTAATGAATTGGCTAAGAGCGCGTTGTTTCTGGTTCTGCCGGATTTTAGAATCTTATCTCAAATTATACATTTTGTGTATTTGGTTGAAATAAAGGAAAGCTCTCTGGGTGTCTGCAGGCATGTGTACGGCAGGCAGCACAGAGCACACATAGTCTTTATAGTCTGCAAATGCCTTTGCTCTCAATTTGGACAAACATACATCCCTTAGAGAAGAACGCATTGGGAATTTCATGTATAACTGAATTCAGTTGAATTGTGTAAAGCTTATTTATATAAATGAGAAAATTAAAACCTTTTGGTTCAAGAAGTGCACAAAACTAAGTAAAACTAATGATTTATTGCTCCCACATTAAAACCATAAGCGCGCACACGACAATTGAGCTGTAGTGTTTCTTTGTCCCAACACTTCTATGCTGCTGAAAGATGACAATTTATAATCTTCGGATGAATAAAGGTTTGTCTTAGGTCTAGATATTTATTGTCTAATTAGGCCATCTACGAACAAAACCACTGTTTGTTAATTCCAATATTCGTCAAACGTGTATTTGTCTAGGTCTCGTGTCAGGAATGCCTATGCAAACCATTTGAGGTTAATATAAATTGCTTGTTTTCTTTATTTGTCGCTAAATATCACGGCAAAGTTTCAAAACGATGGGGTTTTTTCCTGCTTAATCATTGAACTGTGCGAATCGGGTCCAGAGCAACATCAGCTCAGCTCTAGTTCAGCCTCTGTTTTGGCTTGTGTTGAAGCTTTTGTCGCCGCAGTCACTTCTGTGCAGTTTTTCTAGCACTAACAATTAGCACACGAACGACTAAATTTGTAATGTGGGGGGTCGGTTTTCAGACCTTTGCTTTTAATAAACTTTCTTCAATATAGTAGTAAGATTAATCCTCTAACTGCAGAGAAGGGAGTCTGTAAACTTAAAAAACTTCCCTTAGATTATGGGTAAACACCTGCACCTCTGATTTTGAGGGTAGACACTGAGATGTCAGTGTTCCAAGTTCTGAAAGAAGGTGAACAACGGCAGTTTTTGCTGAGATTCCGTTTTCCCTTAGTTAAATGTGGAGTGGCTCGGTAGAGCTGCTCAGGATGGAGGCACAGAAATATATTCCAGATTTAGAGTTGATGTGGATCACTTTTCACTTGAAGGACAGAGATTAAAGGTGCTACTATTATTTTCGAGCAGCTCAAAGACAGTTTTTGCCCCTTGCGGAATATTTATGGCAAAGCTCTGACTTTTGCAGTAGGTAGCACTCCAGTTTTTAAAAAGTGCCCTTGAATGCTTGCTTGCGGAGGTTTTTTGCATGTATAAGTAGACTTTAGAAACTCACGTCCTGTTTTTCTGCATGAATGGACGCTGTGTGTTCTAATGCTCACCTCAGATTTTTAATAAACACTCATTTTCTTTTTCACTGCCCAGGTAATTGTACAAATTTCTGCATGTTTCTGTATTTCTAGATGAAACAAACTCAGCTGCATTCTGATATTTGATATATGTTTGTTCCGGATGTTGGTGTAAGGATAGCAAAAAGTTAAAAATTGGCAGAGCTCAGACACGGAAAGCATTGAGTTTATTATTTTGGGAAGGTACAAACCACCTGCAAGTGCCAGTAAAACATCTCTGTGCAACAGGGGCTTGCTTAGTCCTTGTCTGTGTGTGCCATTTGTGACTTCTTCCCAATGAAAGTGAAATTACCGGGGTGCAAGAAAAAAAAGCTATTTGCTGCAAAGCTTTTGAAGAATTTGAATTTTATTATTTGCTGTCATGCATAACAGTGAGATTCTTTGGAAATTGAAAAAAACCTCCGCGTTATAGTGTAAGAATAGCTTCACTCATGTGTAAGATTTCCATGCCGTGATTTCCAGTGTGATTTCAGATTTTTGAAGAATTAAGCTGGATGATAAAAGATTGCTTTTGAGCTCAGATTCCTGGAAATGCCCCTCCGGGCTTAAATCAATCTCATCGTGGAACTTGACACCAGTGCAAGAGGTGTGTGACCCAGAAACGAGGAAAGAATTGGTTTTACGTTTTTAGGACGTATTTGTACCTATAACTTCAAGGCCATTTTTACCTTGGGAAAAAATGACCGTATGTATATGTGTAATAAGCATTACAGCGATGGCAAATCTCCAGCAAGGATCACTTGTCTTACAAGGTCATATCTCACAAAACACTGCATGTTTCCGCTAAGGGCGGTGGGAGTAGAGCTTGCTTTGCCTGTGGTGAGGCTGGGACCATCATTATGGGATCCTGCTATCAAAACCAGACTCTCTTTAAATGCCTGCTTTTGCGATAGGTGTGGTACATAAATGCTGTTTTATTAAATAGCAGAATAAATTACTGAGGTTTGACCTCAGCTATGGCTTTATCGCTGTTGCCCTGCTGGTGAACTCTAAGGCAGAGCTTTTTTGTGGAATTCAGCATGTCGTCACTTTTTGGTAGAAAGAGTTAATGCTGCGGTCTGAAGCTGCACTGAAACGTGTGTTACTGCAAGACCTATGCAAAGCTGTGATTCCTCAGGAGGAGGAAAACGGCGTAGGACCCAGACTCTTCTTAAATGTGAATTTCTTTTTCGCCGTAAAGCCGTCTTGGATCTCGAGTCAACGTACGAGCGTTACACAAGGGAGAAGTGCGGTGACAAAGCAGGGTGGATGCTGCTCCTGGGCTAGCGTTTTTGCAGCTAGTCGGTGAATAGCAGCTTCCCTAATCTTGACAGCTCTAGTAGTTGCCCCTGGGATAGAAAGAACAAAAAAAATTCAGAACAGTCCATAAAGTTCCCGTTGGTTTGAAAGCAAAAACATCTGCTGGAGTCATGAACAGTTTGTTAGCGGAGTTCAATCGCGGGAAAGCCTGCAGTTGATCAGCTGTGCCCTCAGAAACAGGCATTACTGCAGTCACTAGGATTTATTGTAGGAGAGTCAGGAGATATGGGGAAGATTAGGGCAACAGCGAAACGTGTCAAAATAATGTTTTTGTTTTGTTGGCGTCAAATATAAACTTCACCGGTAAGGAACAAGTGTGGGCATTATGGTTTCGTATTCTGGTATTTACTGTGAGTCGTCAGCTGTTTGTAATCCAGGAAGGTATGTGTATTTTCTTAGTACGAGTTTGATACGGGCTAGTCAGACACATCCGTAAGTCATTGAATTAGACCTGTCACGGCTGTAATGAAGCAGATGAATGTAGTTTCTGTATTATCTTGAAAACCGATGAACGCACAATACTGAAATAACGTCTGTGGTTGCTGAGGTGTGTGTACACACACGGGCAGGCACAAATTGTGTTGGTTTAATGAATATGGCAGATGCATAGTATCTCATGGGAAAAACTTGACGCTTTGTAAGGGTACGTCCTAACGTATATAGCACTTTAAATAATTCTTTAATAAGTTAGGCCCTGAACTGAATTTGGTATATTGCAGGTTTCGGAATGAGGACGCGCTGCGATACGGAGGTGTTAGAAATGGCTCCGTAGCTGAGGGTGGTTTCAGATACCCACTTATACAAACAGGATGAAAATCCCTATATTTCATACAGTGTATGGATTTATGAAAACCCTATGCTGTTTATATTATAGAGGCGCCGTTCTGTATTTATGGTTACAGTTGTGTCTGCTTTGCCATTATAAACTCCTATTATTAGGGATTTACAGCATGGCTGTAAAAATTTGTAGTGGGTGGAAACTTGACACATAAAGGTCAACCCTGTAATAATACAGTTTTTAAAAATCAATTTAACAATTTTTAAAAATCAAATTTAAAAACAATTATTTTTGGATGATGGGAATATAAAAATACTGGTTCTAATCTTAGGATTGTCTGGTGTCTTAACACTGTAGCATAGAACCGTTGTTCTACCAAAGCGAAAATACCATTGTTGCATTTGCTTCTTTTAATTTGCTTTTGTGGTGTTCGCTCTTCCCTCAAAGTGGGTATGGTTTCTTGGCATCAGATTCAGGCCTCCAAAAGTTTGGAGGTTGTGGGCTGCTTGGAGGTTGTGTCTGGACTATTGCATTTAATTGTCGCTGATGAATTTGTCCCTCAGCTTGAACTAATGTGTCTTTCTAGTTATCGGTGTCACCTGCAGCTGAAAAAAGTGGTTTTCTTATCTGCCCAGAATTACTATACAGTATTTCTATAATGCAATGCAACACTTGCATACAGAATTTCTGGTATTTTGCAGTCCAGTGAAATAATCTCAGTATTTAGTCCTAGTGGGAAATTAAACTTCAAACTCTGCTTTGTGATGGATTCTTAATATGTCATTACTACTGCAATTAAAAGGTGCCACTAAGATGGTAATGAAAAAGTTACATCCTAAAAATCAAGTTGTTTGTGAAGCCAGCTTTGAATTCACTATATGAATGTCAAAATGAGAGCAATAACTCCGATCACGTAGTCTTGCAAGGACTGGAAGCCAGTACATGTACCGGTGCCTCAGGGTAGCTTTGGTCAGCGTGCTTTAGCATAGCTCACATTCTGAACAGTTTGTAGAAAAGGCTGCCGTCACTGACAGCGGCGTTTCTCTGCACTAAATTCCTCAAGACAGGTGGTTGTCGTCTGTATTGGGCTGTTCTGTATGTTCGTTAAGTACTTCAGGTTAAAAGAAGAAGAGTTGGGTTATCATAGTGGCTGCACGTATATGTTCGAGTCAAAGAGCAGAAATCTTTTTGTCACTTTCCATGTCAATATTTGAGCTCTTTCTGTGCTCCAGCATATTTTCACGGATTTAGGAAAACATATACGTTGCTGTACCAATAACTTACTGGAAAAGCTTTTTCTAAAAGCATTTAACAGTAAAGCTGATTTTTCAATTTTCTGGTTTTTTCAGTGGTTCCACCAGGGAGCCCTGGCCCCATCACTCGACACGAGTCATACGACAGCTTAGCGTCTGACCACAGCGGGCAAGAGGATGAAGAGTGGCTTTCACAGGTATGCTTCCTGGGGACGTTCCAGTTTGAGATTGAAACAGTAATAGTATCCACCGGAATGAAAATGCACAACTTTTCTCAAAATGGGAAGCGAGGCTCCAGTAGGCCGCAGGTATTGCTGTGTCTAACACTGACTTCACTCCTGACTTAGCACGGTATGAATTTGACGGTCTTTACATTTTATACAAACCATGCAAGCTGTATTAAAACCCACATAAAGCCCCCATCGTTCCTGGCACAAACCACATGCTCGGGAAGTTCAGGATGAAGTAGGAAGTTTAAGTTGGCAACAGAAAGGTACCTCTCTGCCTTTGTCTCCTGACATGGTCCTTTTCAGACATGGGTGAAGGAAGCTGGCTTGGCAAGTGACGATGCCTTTTCACTTGTGACCTGTGCTATACTTACTGCATTTTAACGTAAAAAGGGTGGATTAAGTGGTTTACTTCCTTCTTTTTCTGGTTATCAGTTGCTGCGTTTCCTACTGATAATACTTTTGAGTTATGGCTAGATATGAATAGTATAGCGCTTTAAAATGATCCTACTCGGTGGAATATTTTTATAGGAGGTTAAATCTTTGTAATTTTATCCATTCTTGCTTTGTTTCAGTCAATGAAGCTTCTCTTTAAGAGCTCAGTACGTACTGGACTATTTGGCTCAAAACATAACTTCAGTTTAAGAATGTAGGTCACGAGTAATACACTGAGAATTAGTGCCTGTTAGAAATAAATAGAGTTAAATAAATAAATAAATAGCACTACAAATGCTCTGCATTTACCAAAGCAATTACAGGATGGATGGAATTCATCCTGAAATTAGGTGGGTTTCCTTTGGTTTAAGAACAATGTTGTTATGGGAGTGATGCATTAAATGTGTTGCTGGGGTGTATGGCATAAATGTGAAATATTCACGGCTGTGATTTGCTTCTCTCGCTGGTGAGTAAATCATACACAGCATTTTCCTAAAATGAGAAGTTAGGTTCACATGCAGCGGTCCGGGAGCGGCATTCATTGGGGAATCTATTCGTATGAATACCTGGCCTCAGTTTCCAGGTGTGGCTGCACATTGATATATCTTACTTGCTTACGCTGTCTCTAATTTGTCAGAGCATAAAGATGGTGAAACTGCTCAATCCGTGTAGTCAACAGGAATTTTATCACTGAGCTCACTGAGGCCAAGATTTCACCTGTAGGTTGCCACCTGTCCTCTCCAGTGCTGTCTGGATGCTTTGCTTTAGGTTATTTTACTGTTCTGGTGACTTTCTGGGGTAGTGGGCAACCGCAGGTTGGTTGGTTTGTTTATTACGAACGCTTGGAAGATAGAAGATGTCAAAGGAACTTAAGACTGCTCGAACTTCATCACATCTGTCCCTCTAGAAGAGTAGATATATTCATAAGGAAAAAAAAAGTCCCAAGTGGTAGCCAGAACACGGATAATTCAGAGAATGCTTCCGGAATGTTTAATTTTTGCTAAGCTAAAAGAGTGACGATAGCTCTTTTGAGCATGAAGATGCTAGCATTCTCTAAGCAAGCCACTTTAGATTAAGCCTAAAGTGCAAGTATGTTTTTCAAAATTAAAGTGTTGTTATCAACAGTAACAGCATGCAGTGAAAAAACACTGCCCTTCACTTCAACTTTTCAATTAGAACAGTGGGTAATGTGTGCTGTCAGTGTGAAGTAGATACAATATGTTTGTCCTGCACACAACAGGAGAGTGAATAGGAACATCTGGCCATAGCCTCAGTAAAATTGCAAAGGCATCTGTTTACCTCTCGGCTCTGTGACACTGATGGTTTCAAGCTTAAAATATACAGATTACTTTATCTGTGGCCTAATTTACACTGCCACATAAAAGCTACTTGCCTCAGAAACGTCTACAGTCTATCTGAGTTACACTTAAGATAAATGCAAATAGCGCTAAATAGGCTGTGCCTTTGTCATCTTACATTAGCAGCGAACTTAGGACAACATTATCCATGGGTTAAAAGTGCTTCTTGAAGAGTTAGGAATCGCTACTAGTATACATCTATCATATAGAGAGAGAAAAGTATATTTTCATTAATTTCCTCACCAAGTTGCATTTTTGCGGTGAAGCTGATCATTATTTTAGCAGAAATTGATGGGAATTTAATATCTGGTTTTGTCACCTTAAAAGTATGAGTTCCCAGAGCTTAATATTTTCATTTCGTATTTCTTTTTTTTTTTTTTTGATCGTTAAAGGCTCTTTTTGATTTTTAAAATTGTATTACAGAAGACTGAGGCTTTGTTTGCCCTTTTATTTGCGGGGCCCAAATTTCCTGAACATACACGTTTCCAACAATCTTACCGTCTTGAATTTTCATAGTTGTTTGCATTCCTATAGTTGGCTTATTTAAAAGTTTGCCGGAATTGATACTCATCAGGTTTGTAGTTATCAGCATGAAAACACATTTTTAAAATATTTTGGATGCTTCATTTACTGAAATAACTTTTTGAAAGTTCGTATCTAGACTCTCACTGGGAGCTAGTACCTAGAGGAAAATCTGAATATTTGAAATTATTTTTAGACACACCACCTGTATTCTCTGCGCCTTTTGGAAGCAGGCGTGGAACTGTGACGCTTCTGCGTCTGGTTGTCTGTCTACACATAAGCATGCGTACGGATACATACCTCTGTACACCTACTATTTAATGGATGTGTGGTTGTCCATCACAAGCAAGCACCTTTCTATTTTAATGGTTGGGATTTTTGTTAAATGAATATACGTGTGTGCGCGTGTAGCTGTCCTTCTAACGTCCGTCGTGTGTTGCACATGTATGTTTATATTACATCCGCACGGTAACGAGCGTGAGCTGGGCTGTTCAGTGTCTCACAGCGCACTTCGCCTTGCTCTCTGGTACAAATCTGGTTGCTTTCCAGCAAGATGGTCTCTGCCAGCGCTGTCCTCAGATGTGCCAACAGTAATTGTATGAGCTTTGATTTGAAATGCAGTTCGCACTACGTACATGTGAAGCAGCACCGTTTAATGTGTGAACTTTTAGAAAGCAGCCGTAACAAAGCTGTAACAGCTTGCTTTTAAAAAGTGCATCCCTTGACCTGGTCAGGATTGAGGTTATCTGGGGGAGGTGGGTGTTCAGTTCTGTCTGCTCCGTGTAGGTGCAGATGGAAACGTGTTCCCCTCTTTGTTGCACCACAAGGGTAGCTGTTTAGCGTCCTCGCGTGCATTTCATAATGGCAAGGGAAGGAGTCAACAGGGTCAGGTGAAGTGATAGCCAGGATGGAGCGTCAGACTTCGGAATAGTTTAAGAACCTGGCGGCAGTGTCCTTGAGCTGGTGGTTCGAGGGCTTTCAAGGCCCCGCAAGAAGCTCCTGGCTTTGGCTAAAGCATCGCTCTCTAGCAAAGGCATCCCAGATTTGCCCTTGTTCGGTGTTCCTCCAGACTGGTGGCACAAAGCACTCTTTTTGCTCGAGAACAGCCAGATTCTGGGGGTTCATCGAAGGAACCGTTTCATATTGCAGTTTTTTGTTAAGCATTTCCCTGTCTTCCCGCAGGTCGAAATAGTGACTCACACCGGGCCTCACCGACGCCTGTGGATGGGCCCACAGTTCCAGTTCAAAACAATCCATCCCTCAGGCCAAACTACCGTCATTTCATCCAGTTCTTCAGTGCTGCAGTCGCATGGTCCAAGTGACACCCCGCAGCCTCTGCTGGACTTCGATACAGATGATCTTGATCTCAACAGTCTCAGGTAAAAATAAAATCAGTTTCCAAGCTGTTTCACATTTATTGTGTGAATAACTCGCCTCATGCTTAAATGAGGCCATCCGTGTAGAACGTGCAATAGTTTTCATCAAGCTTGTCCGTGTGAAAGTCTTAGAAGAGCACATGACTCGACAACAAAAAAAATTCATCCAGGCCAAGCAGCTCAGTTTCCTTTCTGCTGCCCCTTCCTGGGTAAATGACACTGAAAGGCAGGTCAAAGTCTGGTGGCCTTGCTCAGCATCGTCTTGGCGTTCACAGTTTCTGCATCGCTTAATAAATTCATTTTCTCAGACATGGGTGGGAGCTTTATGCCATAGATTAGATGCTGACTGTGAAGCAGTCAATGTGTTGGAACAGTAAGTGAACTTCTGGAATGTTTTACCCTCCCTGTTATTTCCCCCCACCTTCCTCCGCTTCCTTCCTTGTAATTCTTTTTCACGTATTTAATTCATCTGGTTTTGGACATTGGCTGATTTGGAATTAGGGGCAGGGGGTGGGCCTAGGGAAGGGAAGGAAGGAGAGTGAAGGTAATTGTGGGTTTATATTTTACTGATAGCTAGCGGTTTTCTAGAAGTGCTTTATGCACCATGTGTTTCTGTGTCCTATCCAGTAACTCTCAAGATTTAATGAGTTTCCATGCTTCTGACTCTGCATGTGATTTGAAGTCCAAAGTTCTGTGGTATGGACTTGGATTGTCTGGGACTCTGAAACGCTTATGAGTAAAACAAGAGATATGGATAATATGACTAATCCCATTAAAACTGGGCAGATTGTCCTTGGACTGAAAATACGTGGGTTTGAAATGTGTGATTTCTCCTTGCGTGTAATTGCTCCCACAAGTAAGGATAGAGCTGTCAAATATATTACTCTTTTTTTATTGTATATGTGTATACATATACAGAATGAAAGCAGAAAATTTTAGAAAATTAACGTAGATATAGGTTACGAAAGGAATGGGCCATTACAAATGTGCCTGTTCTTGTTAAACTGACAAAGAAAGTGCTGCTGTTCAGGAGGGCAATAGAGGCTTTTTAACCACTTTGGGTGAGTTGAGCTATTTTCACTGAGGCTGTCTGAAGTGTAGTTTGGGGATACTCACTTTGTGTAGAGTCTCAGTCTGTCTCTGGGCGTATTACCCAGATCTCGGCTTCACACAGCAAAGGAAAACAAAAGTTCTCAACAGTTGGCTCATTTAAAAATAAATAGTTGCTTAATTGGTTCAGCTGATTCAGGTTTGTGCTTTAATTACAGCCCTTACCAGCAACGATTTTGCCACAGGTGGTAACTGTAACTTATTATTTAGGATTCAGCCAGTTCGCTCAGAACCTGTTAGTATGCCGGGGTCGTCACGTCCGGTTTCTGATCGCAGAGGAGTTTCAACAGTGATTGATGCTACCTCAGGTAGAAGCATATTGTTTTCATGTTTTCTTTGATATTTGTGGCATTCATCAATCTTGTCTTTTTTTGTTTGGTAACGTGTTTACTAACCATTGCCGTATACTGAAATGGGTGTCGTGATTTTCAGCTGCACCATAGGGTAAGTGCTGTCTTATAAAAATACTTACCGAAAGCTACCACAAAGATGACTTTTTTCCCTCTTACTGCTCCAATCTGAAGTCACAGAATTGTGGTAAGACGTGAACACAATATTTACATCAAGTTTAACGTGAGCTATAGAATGCTAAAAAGTGCCTAAACTAAAAAGCAGAACATGTGCAAACGCTAACACTGAAACGCTTTTATTAATGAATGCCTAAAGCACAGAATATTACAGTTCCATCTCATTTATAAAATAGCTTTCATTGAAATGTAATCATAAACGTAATTGATTTCTGTGAACAGTCAGGACAACGGGATAGTTTATCTCATGTTTGTGTAATAGGCACATTTTCACTACTCCGCTCTAGAAGAGCGTGTAAATTTAATACCACAGTGGTTATGTTAATATCAACATAGTAATATACGTACCATAAAGTTTTCTTCATTTTTTTCCTCGGTGGTGGGGTATAGTCTGTATACAGAAACAAGGCCAGCGGAGCTTTATGTTCTAGTACAGCTGTATAGCGTCTGCAGCGTCCACACAGCAGGATTTTGTCAAATAAAATCTCTCACAAGTAGAATTATTAAACACACAGCATTAGTCAAGCAGTCAAGTCGGAGAGGATTTAAATCTTTAGCGATTTGAAAATCCCTGGAGACTGCTGATTGGATTGAGGTTAAACTGTAAAAAGAGACTGCAACACATACAGAAACTGGTTTCTGAAGGTTGTTTTGAAGAGAGTTAAAATAAAAGCTCCTGTTCCAGACTCTGTTTGCTATTGATATAAATTCTGAGTCCAAGACACTGCATTGTTTGCCAAATTAATTTATTTGGGTATTACAGGATATTTCTTGGATGGGTTTAAAACTGAGTTCAAGAATAACTACGTTTACTTTGGGTATTGAGGATTGTCATTATAAATTCCATTTTCAAATGTTTAAAACTTGTTAAATTAATTCATGCTGAGCTTTGACAAACATCTGATGCTGGGTATTTAAAGGGATTTTTATTTGTTTTAGGACATGACAAAGTAATTGCGGAGATAATTGTTTTATGCAGAAGAAAACATAAATGCATTGGTTACGGTTTTTTGGACTGGTTTGTCTATGCCTATTACCTCAGAGTTTACGAGCTTGAATCGTAGGAGTGCTTCGCGTTGTGTATCTGACACTTCAGATTCAGAGCCATTAATGGCACAGCTCTTCGCTATCAACGTGACTATGCCAGCCGATACAGATAGAGATCTCAGCGTTATCAGGGTTGGCTTTTTCTCTCCCGTTTATGAACGGAGCAGTTCTATTCCCTGTAGCAGGGATGTGTATTAATTCTGAAGTATAACTGTTCTGTAACCTTAACGCATGCTAAAACTGTGTTATTCCATCTACAATCGAAACAGTGAACCACGTAGGACCGTACCTCTTCTGTGCTAAACAACCTTCCCTGTAGTGTGGATGGGGCCTGCGATGAAATGGCTCATGTGAATGTGATGAAGCTCTATTGGTAATGCCTTTAGCATGTGTGTCCGTATTAAAATTGCCAAAGTCAATTGTATACGTTATTATGACACTGAAAATATATTTACTGTACAGCAGTGACTCAGTTTTGTTGTAACACCTCATAAGTTTCTTGTAAACAATACATGGATTTTGTTAGGGACATGCTGATAGCAGTACTTTATTTATTTGACTTCACTGCCAGGCAGTGTGGATTTCTTTTGATTCGGGGACTTTACCATCTATTTGCAGTTTTCATATTGCCTGATCCTTGTTCTTTCCCATGCAGAAATTATTCATCCAAATTTAGGGTAGATATGCCAGCCTCTGTGGGACGGTGTAAGGCTGCGAATTCTGTTACAGAGTAAAGGTGACACAAGGAAAAACCATGCACTGTTTTTTGAGATTTCATGCTGTTCTTGTAACACAGCCCAGCAAGAGGAAGAAGAGTGTTTTGTGCTTACCTTCTTTTCTTTCCGCCTTTGAGATGTGCAGAAAATGACATTAAGCTCAGCTCTGAGTCTCAAGATTTTATTTTAAATGCTGTTGGTGTACAACGTTGCATTTTTGATGTTCTAGTCCACTACTGTAAGTACTCTCACTTCCTACTATTCCCAAGGTGTGCCCTAAATGGCCTGCGTTCTTCATGGAAAACAAGCTTATTGGAAAATACCTTGTTAGGTTTGAAGGATTTTTTTAAGTAGGTCGTAAATTTTTACTACCTAAGCTGAACCAGGAAGTGATTCTTCAGTGATGGCCCACGCAGTCGACTCTGTTGCACTTCATGAAGATGCTTATCTGGCTGTTTGATTGCCTGTTGCTTAGAGATGCAACCAGCGTGGCGCCTCTTCTTATCTAACTCCATCGCTTGTTCTTCCTATCTAGAGATTTCAAGTGCATGTTTATCATCTTCCACTCTTCTTCCACCCTTCTTGATAGCTTCCTTCCTTCTCCCCCGTTGGTGACGATTCTGTTGTTGCGTTTAGTAAGACGTTTGTGTAATTTTTTTTTTCACGTGAATGTGAAACTGCAGTATGCTAATGACAATATTTTCTCACAAGCTCATTTGCAAAAAATCTTCATTTAAAAAGTACGAAGTTCTAATATGTGAAAATCAATGATGGAAATTTGCAATGGCATTTTCAAGGTGGATGGCAGTATCTGTAAAGGTTACTTGGATAAATTTTAAAAATGCATATTTTAATGTGGTTATCTCGACTTAATTCTGCTAAGACAGTCTTCTCTCTTTTTTTTTTTTCTTTTTAAAATTAAAACTGTAGGAAAACTTTGCAAAAATGTAGTTACCTAAAGCTACTGGACATTTGTCCCTCTGCACACATTTTAGTTATATGCATCATAGAGAGAATATACCCTCAAGGATGAAATGCACTGTAATTCCAGATGCTGTTCCAGATTGGCAGTTAGGAATGTTAAAGGCACAACACTGAATTTAAAGCTGTATGAAGCAGAAAGCCTTTAAAAACAATGCAGGAAAAGCACCACCATGGTATGCATAGTAAATGCACGCTGCGCGTAGCAAGCAGGCGTGTGTCTGTGCGGCCATCCTTTGCGAAGAAGTGCTGAGGCTGTCAGCTGGTTGCGTTGGCTTTGGCAAAGGCGGCGTAAGCCTTAGGAAGTCAGGTTACATTTAAGACTCTTATCAGGTAGGAGAGATGGAAGAGAAACCTTACAGGTGCCCCGTCTGCAGGAGATGCTGCAGCTGAAGGTCATGCTCTTTGCACAACGAAACCAACCAGCCCTGAGACAGAAATCTGTAGTGCAACAAAAAACGATAGTTCTTGCAGAATGAGCTGGCTCTATGTCGGAAGACCGCTCTACAGGCGTGACTTGAAAACTTTACGTTACCTGTATACGTTGAACGCTGTTCATTTCTTTGATGTGACTAGCTTGAGATACAATTTTCGGCTAGCTGAGGCTATCTACAGAATGATAGAGACCGATCTAGAAAA
>VZSC01007198.1:665660-685810 GCA_013398225.1 Steatornis caripensis | reverse complement strand
ATGATGATGGTTGGAGCTCACCATTCATAGAGGTTACACGTGGGGACTGGCCATGCAGCACGTGGTGCACATGTGCGCGCTCCAAAATTCATCTTCCCCAGCATCTGTATCCCCAGCGCAGGGGGCAACGCTGGTCAATTTCCTCTGGCTTTTACAAATTCCTCCTTTGTGTTTGCAGGTACTGAGGGATGGGACATTTAAAATCCCTGGAAAATGAATAGATATTTGGCTTTTTTTTTTTTTAACCTTTTTGTTCAGCATTTTCAGGCTTCACTTAACAGCTGGAATAGGCAGTTTATTTCTTTTCCTTGCTTTATGTCTCTTTATTTGGGTATCAAAAGAAATGTAGATGAAATAGCGGAAGGCATAGAGATTTTGGAGGGCCGCACAATGAAAGGTGCTGATAATCAAGTTAGAAGGCAAGACCTGCTTTCTGTCTTCAGACTCTCTGAAGTATCTGCTCAACTCAGAATAAAGTTCCTTTTTTGCTGGTTGGGGCTGGATCTGCTCTTGTGAAACATCTACAAACAGCCCTGGCCACGCTCACAGAAAAAATCCCCCAGGAGAACTGGGAAAAGTCCCCCAGGAAAATGGGGGAAAGAATGGCTGTTCCTCTGTCCTTTCAGGCAAAGATTGAAAGATAAGTTAAAAAACCATAGCAGCAGCTGCACCAAACAGCTTTTTCTAGTCGTCTCTATCCACAGGAGGAGCTCTGAGGGTCGTCCTCCATGGGTGAAGCGGAACACTGCCACTGCATGGCGTGCCCTGCCAGGGCGAGGTGTATAGCATCCACACGTGTGGCCCGCAGGGAAGCATCTGGGAGAAATCTGGGTGGGAAGGAGAAAAGGGGTCAGGTAACGAGTCACGATGTGAATTCAGTTGTTGCCCCTGAAAGGTGTGGCTGAGAATCAAGATTTTGGTGTTACTTTACAACACTTTGGTGAAATATCGCTTCCCTTGACGAAAACAAGCAGCTTCTCTGGACTGGCAGCGGCAGCCTCGTACATTGTAGATTTACACGAACAAGGAGACCAGCACAGCACGAGCATGGCGGGATCAGCCACGGGGAAAGGTGCCCGCACGCCTCCTTGGTGACCAAAGCAGCTGCTGGCAGGTTAATTTTTAGCTGCTGTGTGTACTCATGTGCTGGGCACACAGTGCCCTTCCCTGCTATATTACCTTCCTCAGCAAGCAAACATATCTTGGGCCAAATTCATCCCCGGCGAGTGGAGTTGCACTATGGTGGAGCAGGACCTGGCCATGGCGAGGTTGTTTTAAGAGGATGCTGAAGCGGGACGCAGCCTGTTAAAGAGGGAGAACAGGGCTAGGGGGACCAGAAGCCGGGGAAGGAGGGTGCGATAGCTCTATGGAGGCCACGTCAGCGGGAGAGAGGAGCATAAACAGCTGCGGAGGAAAATGAATGCACGGCATTTAAAGCCAGTGTGTATTTTCGAGGCAGAGCGAGAGACATCTACCGGTCCATGCATCCCCGCTGCCAGGGCCTCCTCCCACTAATTACGGCAAGGTTTCCTCTCCTTTCAGCTGACAGCCGGGGAGCGTAATTAGAGTCTAATAAAACCCCGAAAAGTCACAAATGCAAAAACGGGCTAAACAATAAACACTGGGGGCCGAGGAGGGGCGGGAGCGTGACGGCCGGGTAATGCCTCGGCTAAACGGTGTACGCAGTGACACTGTCACGCTCCCGGCAGCCCCGAGCGCGCCGGCAGCCCGCTGCAGACAGACAGCTCGAATTAATCCCAGGAGGCGCGCGTGACAGGCGAGCCAGGCAGACAATTAGAGTGAAGGAGGAAATTGGAAATGGCAAAGGTGTGAACATATGTCAAATTACAACTAAATGATAAATTACAATTCTGTCATTGAAATAAGCGGTAATTAAGAAAGATTTCAGCTAGCCCTCTTGGAGGAAAAAGAAGAGGAAGAGGAGAAAGTAGGTTTTTCTTTTCCTCTCTCCCTTTTTTTTTAGAAAAATAATATAGTTTGGATGTATTTGGTGCATTGTTTCCATCCATCGCGTACGTCGGGGCTGGTTTATCCTGTTTCTTTCTCACCGCGTTCGTGTACTTAAAATATAATACCTTTCTTCCCCCTCCCCCCTTCCCATCCCCCTGCCTGGCAGAGTGACGGTGTCAGAAATGAGCAGGGAGCTGATAGCAACCGATAAAAACCCATACAGAGNATGCTTTAGTCTATCTTCTTCCCACCAGTGTTCTTTGAACTTCATCTCATAACCATAGTGCTATGGTAGCAAAAACATCTGAAAAGGATACAGCAATTCGCAGCAAATTAAAAAAGCATGTCCCAGAGTCTACGCAAAAATTTATAGTCAGCAACTGAGTACAGAGAAGCCAGTACACAAACCATAGTCCTGATTCAGCAAATATTTGGCAGGTATCCTGACGTGCCCTGCAAGCCTAGAATGAAATAGGATGGGGAATTTAAACAAGCCCAGTGCAGCACAGCTGACAATTAGGAAACCCTGCTTGCTGGCTCGGGGGATTCATGCGAACCCTCCTCATCATCGCCGGCTCCACGTCCTTCCCATTTCGGCGGCCGTGATGGATGCAGGCAGGCAGGGCTGCCTGCCCTCGCAACCTGCTCAGCCGCGATTCAAACCAGCCAGGGAACCACGGCTTTGGAAGGCAGCAGCCCAGCTCAGTTTGGGGGCCGCAGTACCTGGGGCCCTCTGGTCCGCAATGAGGTTGGTTTTTTTTCGGAAATGGGATTTCTCCGGTACTGCTGTTCCCTAGCCGGCACTATCTGCAGAGAGCCCATGTCAGGAGCTGATGGCGCTTCTCCCCACAGAAGGGGAAAGCGTGCACGGGTAATGATGAATGTTTAGCTTCGTGGTAGCACATTTGTCATGCGAAATTAAAATAATATTGTGTAAACAGCACCTTTCGGCCAAAGATCTGGAGGTGCTGTGTAAATACAAATGAGGTGGGAGGTTTTAATTATCCGCTGTATACGTAGGTAGACTTTGTACTTCAGTACAATCTGTTTATACACAGAACAGTTATTGCAGAAATTTATCTATTGGCTGTAATTGTTTAAAATCCACTGAAGTCGGTTTAGCATACAAATCAATAGTAAATCTCTACAAAGCGATCGGCTCTCTTTGCATTTCATTACATCTATTAGGTTTAATTAATCTGCAAATGGAGTGACATAAAGATTTGTTTTAGAAAAGCAAGATAGGCTAATTACAGGTCAAAGATTTTTTATATGGGTCCTTATAATTTCTTACATATATATATCCATTACACTTAAATGAGTAAGAGATGTCCTGTAGATACGTTTGCACATCTACATTCTGGATTCAAAACGTAAGTTTTTGCACCTGGCCTCTATACTTAAACAGGAGTGGAGAAGGGATAAAATAATTCAAAGAGTTAAATGCATCAGCATGCTTCCCTGACAGCGAGGTTGGCACTAGTGACCATCATCAGGGGATAAATCATTTTGCAGCCACTGCAGCCAGAAAGTGAAGTTCAGATCCTGGAGAGCTTAATTAGGAAGCATGTTAGAAGTGAAAGGGTGAGAGTCATGTTAATTATGTGGGGTTCCTCTTGGAGCAAACCCAGGCAGCAACCGTGCTGCAAGGCTAACGTAGCATCGTGTTATCCCCCGAGTTAATCAACCCGTGTTACTGGTATGACACAATTGCTTACACAAAACCCCCATCCAAATGCAATTGCAAATTGCAGGTGGAAGCTTGGATTTGATTGTACTTGATTACTGTGACGTAACCGTATGTTTTTGGAGCAGCTTCACACTCTCAATACTATTTCAGACACCAAATTTTTCTTCACTGAAAGAGTTGTCAAGCACTGGAACGGGCTGCCCAGGGAAGTGGTTGAGTCACCGTCCCTGGGGGTATTTAAAAGACATGTAGATGTGGTGCTCAGGGACACGGTTTAGTGGTGGACTTGGCAGTGCTGGGTTAATGGTTGGGCTTGATGATCTTAACGGTCTTTTTCAATCTAAATGATTCTGTGATTCTAAATGGGGTGTTATAGCAGTCTCCAGTCTTGCTAAGAACACACAGCCTGAAGGTTATGGCCAGACCCTGAGGACTGTTGGGGGGCTTTTTCCACCCTCAGAAAGATCCATGCAATTGAAGCCCTGTTCTTGGTTCTATCACATGCAAGAGAGCTTTTGATATGAGGTCCCAACGGCTTTATAAATGAGCAGCCCAAGAAATTCCTCTGCTTTGTCCTCTTGTTGAGGGCTTAAATCTTCTTAAAATCCTAACTGTGGTGTACATACATGTGACCTCTATAGTTCGTGCCTCAAAATAATAATTATTGTTGTTGTTATTATTAGTATTAGTAGTAGTAATAATAATAATAATAACAATAATAATGTGATACATAAAAGAAGTTTAACATGAATAATCCATCAGTGATGGTAAGTAAGATCATGGTGAAACTTCTAGCCATGAAGACATAGTTGCTGCTCTCTGAAGCCCTTCAGCTCGCCCTCTTCACCCCTCTGGAATAACCACGACCCTTGAGAGATCCTGAATTTCTGGAAATCTCTTTGTAAGACTGACCTGTTTTCAGACCTTCACCCCTAAACATGTGTGACCCACCAGCAATTTTTCCTTTGGGAAGCCAACCACCAGACTACGAGGAGAGGACACAGACCGGTTTCCCAACACAAGATCTCTCTGGTATTCAAAGCTGCACAGTTACCCCTTACAGGTGCTTCCTTGTTCGTGCATCATCTTGCTCGGGCAGAGAGCTTTAGGAGAACTTTGGATACGGAGGGTTTTTTCTATAGCAGTGGAGAACCCCACACCAACACCTCTGAAAGTCCTAGACAGTATACGTGTATACTGTCAAACCTTTTCTGGTGACGATGACCTCAATAATATGTTTTTTCTACACACTCTTGGTTCAGCCAGGGTAAACTCTATTTTTTTCACTGTTCTGTGGGCTTGTCTACAAAAACCCTGCTCTATTAGTATTACTTACTACTCAAAAATGTTCATAAATCACAGTTTTCCGCTGTGATATTAGTCTATCAAGATCTGAGGTGCAATCAATAAGATTTTGCTAAGCAGTCCTTATAAATGATGTATTAGAGTAGTTCACAAAGGAGGTCTGGAACACTTTATCATTTCCATAATGTTAAGTGTGAAACAAATTAGAGAAACCGGTGGTATCAGCAGGGAAATGGTTGATTTGACTGGTGATCATGCCATGCTCTCTTGCTCTCTCTTTCTCCATCCACTCACCCCTCATATGCCTGAAGGGTAGGAAGGTCAGCCTGTACTTATGCTTCAAAAATACCACTTGGAAATTGCCATACAGCTGATGCCGTTTCCAAGCTTTTATTTTGGTTTATGCTTTAAAGGCTTCAAAATCCAAAATTCTGCTGAGAGATCTCAACCCACTAGAAGTGCCTGTGGAGGAGGTGCCAGGAAAGGACCTCCGTGGACATTTCCACAAGAACCAATTTCTCCCGATGGGTTTCTGCTATAACCCCACCAACATTTGGTATTGCGTCACCAATCCTGAGACAAAAAATAAGAATCCACCTCTGCCTTTGCCCACTGTTTGACATGGGAGGAAGACTAGGAGGCAGGTAGCAACTTCTACATGTATTGGCTCAGTAGACATACTAAACTGCATCATCATCAGCTGTCATTAGCTACTCCAAACACTGAGTTATGGCAAGGAAAGCAGAGCTTATATGCACAATGAGGGGAAAAACAGCATTTAAAGCCAGGAATGTATTTGGCACTGATAGCGCTCTGAAATCATTTGGCATGAGAATGTCACCCATTACATGGATGTGTCGAGTATGTCGTTCAACCCTTTTGCGGCCATAGGTCTACAATAGGGTGTGATTATCACACATGGAAAATGGATTTGCAGAAAAGATGGCCTGTGACAAATATTAGACAATCATTAACCAATTGTGGCCGTTCCTTGCAGATTGAAAGTGAAAAGGATAAGAGTAACACACTAATAATTCAGGCTATTTTGAGAATCTCTGATGATATATTCCAAAATTAACTGCATATAAAGTAAAATAGTAAAGGAAACTGCAGCAAAAGGCAGCCCAACTATAGTTTACACAATATGCTTTTCATGGTTTAAAAAAAAAAACCATGAAAAATGTTGTAAATACTTCATCTCGACAATCTGGGACAGTTACTAAGGATTTTCTACCCTGACAAGAGCCCAGCATCACGGCCTTCAAGAATTTTGTATTAGATCACAGCTGGTTTTAACATTTTGGAAAACCAAGTTTAGCTTCCATTTGAGATTAAAAGAACGTAAAACTAGTAGTTTTACTGCTGCCACACACATTAAATCACGTCCTAATAAGAAGCAGCTGACTGCAACAAGCAAAGCAGGTTCGGACAACTGCAACCTCCTCCACTCTGCATTACTTTTAGAGATTGGAAACAGGCGGGAGCACATCAAGTTTGCAACTGTCAGGCACCGCATATACATTTGAATTCATAAAAATGGCAGGATAGCATGGAATATTGTTTTATGGATTAATTTCCTCCCTGTCCTTCCCCCATCCCTCCTCACCTTCAGGAAACCTCCCGTGATAGCAGCCGCTTAACTTTCATCGTGCCTCTCCAGTCAAGCTGTTCCGGCCCTGACTCAGACAGCTGTCTGCAGCTGCTGCAAATTGATTTATCTCCCCATTGGGGTTGCAGCCGATGACCAAAAACCCCAGAGTAATTTAGGATTTGTGGTCGCCTGTATAATCTGATTTCTCCCCTCTCCTTATTTTTTTATTTTCAAAACCTATAGATGTTTTACAAGCCAAAGTAATGCTTTAGTCTATCTTCTTCCCACCAGTGTTCTTTGAACTTCATCTCATAACCATAGTGCTATGGTAGCAAAAACATCTGAAAAGGATACAGCAATTCGCAGCAAATTAAAAAAGCATGTCCCAGAGTCTACGCAAAAATTTATAGTCAGCAACTGAGTACAGAGAAGCCAGTACACAAACCATAGTCCTGATTCAGCAAATATTTGGCAGGTATCCTGACGTGCCCTGCAAGCCTAGAATGAAATAGGATGGGGAAAAAAGCTGAAGGAGGAGATAAGCCGGGAGCTGTGCTGTTTGGGGAGGAAGCAAGAGCATCTTCCATCATCTTTTCCAGAGCTAAGGAGGGCGCTGCAGACCAGTGGCAGACCCGTGGTATGTCCATCAACAACAGCGGCTGCAATGTTCACCAGTGACAGCATCTTCAGCCCCGCGGTCCCCTCACACGCCATATTGAGCTCTACAGCCACAGGCCTGAAGCCGTTGCGCAGGGCCTGAAGATGTCCTTAGGCACAACCATGCCATACCCTTAGGCATCGGTTTGGAAAAAGTTGCTGAGAAATTACATTAGTAGCGGAGAGCTCGCTCTCGCTGGAAGATGAAGGTGGGACCTGAGGTTCAGCTTCGAGGAGCCCAGCCTGCTCCAGCCGAGTTCCCCTCCACCGGGCAGATGGGCACAGAGCTGCAGAGCACGGAGAAGCTCCCGTCAGGGGCAGCTCCATCAGCACCGGGCAGTGGGCAAAAGTGATGGGAGACCTCATGGGGCCCGTGCTGCGGCCCCGAGTTCATCACTCTGGTCCCAGGGCCACATTCCCAGCCCCTCTTCTCCTCCCTGGTTTGGATCCTTCAGGTCGGGACCACACACAGAGCCCAGCGCAGGGGAGTCCCTCCCACCCTTGAGCCCGCAGGTACCACACCAACACAGGCACCGAGAGGTGATAAAAGCATCCAAAGTAAAACGGGCTCATCCATGACACTGCTGCTTCCCAAATTCGCAGGCAAAAGGGACTATCCTTATGCGCTCATAACAAGGCCCTTAATGATGATCCAGTTGCTCAGTGACTGGCGCATTACTGAGAGGTGCATATAACAACATATATCTGGAGCTGCTTATAAATCGGTGACCTATTCTAACTTATACTTGCTGAGGACCTGACCCAAAATATTTATTCCCTCATGGAAAACAGATACTTCAGGTCTCCTAATGGTCTCCAATGTTCCCGGCTGACCCAGTTTGGAGCATGAGCTACACTCAGCCCTGTTTCAGTGCTGAACTAGTTCCATCAGAAATGGTTTCCTTTAAAACTGCTGCTACCGAATGACACACTATGAAATGTTTAGGGTTTTTTAAATTTTTTTTTTTTGAGAGAGAGAGACAAAGCGAGTGGAACTAATCAGAAAACATATACTGGGTAAACTGAAATGGGCATTACATAACATCAATAGAGCTCCTAATTAATTCAGATTCATTCAGATTTTACAAGCCTCTCCAGAGTCAACATTTCTGTTCTGATGGAGGGGAGAAAACTACAAGATAATACAAAAATACATGTAACCGCAGCTTCTGCGTGTATTCATGAACAGAAAAGTAGAAAAGGCAGGATTTTTTCTGGAAGAGCAGAATAGCATCTGCAGTGATAAATGCAGGGTACAGCAAAATAGGTCAGTAAAGGGAAATATGTGTAATGAATTATATAAAGCTGTATGTATAAAAATGAATGTATTGATGAAAAGTGATTTTAAAATGAAGGCTCAGATACAAATCATTAGTCCTATGGCCAAGACTAATATGTATTCCGCTGTAATAAGCGATGTCATTACAAGTGAATAACAATGCCATAATGGGCGAGGAGTCTCGCTGGGGGAGGGGATTGATTATCAAGCAGTTAGGAAACCTTTTCTCAATTATTCACGTGGTTTTAGTCGCCTCGGGTGCTGGCAGGGGCCGTTTCCAAAAGGCAGCAGCAATGCCAAGGAACATGAGGAGGAAATCCAAGGTTTGGAGTGGTGACAGGGATGCTTCTGCAGGGACTCCAGCAGGGACTGGCCCGCTGGAGCTGCGGGGGAATGCTACTCCATAGGGTGAGCTTGGGAAGCAAAAGAAATCGCCCTACTCTTTGCCGGGCGAATGGAAAGGACCACTGAGCGCTCGAGGACAGAGTGTGCGGGTGAACCCCTGGCTGCTCCACTGCTGCATCCTTGGCTGCATCCTCTGCTTTTCGCACCTCTAATGCATGCCCGGCAGGCAGGCATCGCACACGAGCCCTCCCGCTTCCCCTCCTTCACGCCATCTCCCTCGGCACAGGAGCCCTCCGGCCTGCGCGGCATCACCGTACGGGAGTGACAGGGCCTGATATGTGCTGTCTTGCTGAATTGGCGTCTCCGTGGCCATGAGGGAATGGATGTGTAATGCTGCGCTGATACCAGCCGAGCAATATAATGCGGTGCCGTTAGGAGCATTACTCATAGCTGATGAACACATACCTTTTCCAGTGAAACACATACATTCCAGAAAGAAATGCATATATCATTTGCTGAAGCACATTTATTATAGCGAAATGTGTACCTCAACTAATGAAACGCATAGATCATATAGTAAAATGATTATGCTCATACCTAGCAGGCTCAACCATTTATTTATTTTTAACCAACTTATTTTGGTTAGGAGGCTGAGCACAGCCCTCACCCTCCCAGGGATTAGCAGTCCAAAACCCATTCTTTCTTCAAAAGTGTATTTATTTTCCCATGATACAAATCCAGGTTCCTATCCCAAGCCCTCTGAGAATAAATTAGCAGGGAACCCTCTGTTACAGGAGCTGAGTGTCCAACTTGAAGACGGTTTTACTACTGAAGATGGACTTTGCTACTGCGTATTAGCGGCTGATGCATCAGGTATGCTTGCTAATTAAAAAGGATGTCTATGTACTATGAAACATCTTGGGCGCTTTTCCTTAAATGTTAGTTTTGCTGCCCACCTGAGACATCTTCTGCATCTTTAATAGCATCTTCAGCCAGAAACAGGTCGAGTCAGTGCCCCTCCAGGGTCAGCCATAAACCAGCCGCTCCCAGTACATAAATTCAGTTGGCTCCAGCTCACGCTCACCCTGAGGAATGAAACAGGTCAAACACTTTGTTTATGACTAAGGAATCCTCTAGTACACACGTGCCAACCATAACCCCAACTCAGCAATGCTGGGAACGGGCGTAAATCCTGGAGTTATGTTATAGCACCAACCTAACTCACACCCCCACCAACGGGAAAAAAAAATCAACACGCTGACTTGTCCCGTTACACAGGATCCTGGCAGCAGCCAAAGGACAGCCGGCTTCTTTCACGCCTGCTTGTTTGATTAACAACAAAGCTAGCAATAGCTTTGAAAAAATAAACGAGGAGTCTGTATTTTAGTGGATCGGCCTTTCTTCTGCTGAGTTGTATCTGTTTGAACAACCAACCTAGAGGAGGGGGTTAAAAAGTAAATTACTTTCGGGAGTGAGCGAGGAAGGGAAAATAGACCAACAAAAGCAAAAAGCAGCAGAAGATCAGGTACGACATGACTGCACTCAATATCCCTTTCCCCTTTTTTTTCCCTGAACTCCATTGGCTTCCAATTGTAGAGCGTATTGATTTGAATTTTTTTCATGTTAACTTTTAATTGCCTAGCTGCAGCTGCAAGGCAGCACCTTGCTGAGCCCATTTCCAGCTACCATCCCGAGCGCCGAACCAGCCCCAGCACCCCGCGCTCTCCATCAATAGGAAATCAAGCGGCTGCTCGCAGAATAACTCTTCCTACTTTTCACACTTAGCAGTGAGGCTTTTTCAGCTTGCTCGCATGTCACCAACCTCCAGAGCAGCTTCACCGTCCAACTATCAGCCCTGCTGGAGACTTTTTATCTTCCTTACAAACTTATCTTCTGAACATGCTTTTTAATGTGTAATCGTTGTTTGCTTCGGCAGGGGAGGCTTCCTTGGGGCTTATTGTGCTTAACTGGCCCTATTGTTGTGAGCCTTTCTGATAGAAGATGTTGCAAAAATACATGCAGGTCGGCCTGGATATTTGCGTTTGCACTTCATGGAGATAACGGCATTTTCCTTAAGTCATATGAGTCCCATTTCATTATTCCGTGAACCTCTCGGTGAACCTCAGGCTTCACTATATAATTTATGGTCCCTGATACAATCCAACAGCGTAATCTCATGATTTATGTGCTTCATTTATAATTTGATCATTTTGGTATAATATGTGTTTTCCTAGATGATTTATGTACTTTCTCCCGTAACGTATGTGTTTCATGCCATGATATACGTATTCATCAGCCGCGCGTTATGCCCCTGATGGCTCTTTCCCAGGGAGGAAGATGGGACACCCCAGCTCGAGGCCAAGTCCCGAGGTTAATTGCAATCAATTCACCTTCCATGCAATTACACTTTCATCTGCAAGCACCTGTGAAGTGAGCATGCTTAACGCCGTATCAGCGGGAAAGCAAATGTGCCTCTTTTCCCCTTAGAGCCAATAAAGCCAGCCGTGGCATAGGATTACAGGGGGGCAGCGCGGACGGTTTAGCCCTCCTTTCTAACATTTCCATTGAGAAGGTGCTGAGAATAATTAATTATCTCCCCGTTGTGCTGATTAACGTGGGTCTCATTTCAGCACGTCGACAGAAGAGTATCCTGAACGCTGACGAGGCACCAGTGCCTGCTCTGATTTCAGGAGAGCATCCTCGTGCAGCACAAAGCCCAGGCTGAAGGGAAAACTTTAGGAAAACAAAAACACTCCCCTCCCTAATTCCACCCCCTGCCGAAATGAAGGCCCAGAGGACCACCCTGTCTACTCAGCCAGTGGGATCAGCTGTGCCCAAACTCTTCCCCACAGTGGCCAGCCCACCACCCCCCAGGTCACACACTTTCTTCCAGTGCTTTGCACCTTCGCTGCCTCAGTTCCAACCTCCTGGCCCCTTCCTGCCATGCAGCCACGGCTCCTGGTCCTGTTCACAGCAGGGAGAGCATCATCTCATCCCCTGCCTTCCTGCATCCATCATTTGGAGACCCTTAGCTTCAACCTAAATAAACCCTGCTTTTTCCATCCTCCCATGCAGGACACGCTCCCGGGACCGCACACCACCATCAGTGCTCTCGGCTGAACTCTCCCCAACTAATCCATACTTTCCTTGAACAGCAGTGCTCAAACCGGGACAAACAATGCCAGCTGAGACCTTGAGAGCACCGCCCGGTGCAGAAAGCCTCACTCGCCTGTGATCCCCCGCTTTGCTTCACTCGCCTGTGATCCCCCGCTTTGCTTCACCCCATGAGGCGATTGCTTTTACCACAGTCGTGCTTTGTGTTCAGCTTGTGATCCTCTTCAACCCCAGCAGATTCTCTTTTCCTGTTGATCTGCTATTTCACTAACAGTTCCTCACCCAGGATGCACACCATTTATTCCTACCTAAAACCAGTCCTTCGCACCTGTCCTTACTGAACCGCATCGCCTTTTCTCCAGCTCTCCCCATCGTGTCCCATGAGCATGCTGAACCCCAGCTATCCTGCTGGCTCCCTGCCTCTCCTCGCTTGATGCCTCTGCCCTTCCTCACCCACACCAAAGGGATTCATGAGAACACCGTGCATCCCACCACAGGGATGGGGGACGCGGGTGACAGCTTGTGGTGTGTGGCTTTCTGCCTCTCCTGGTCTGTGTCCCTGTGCCATCTTCAGGAGCGTGCAGCGTGAGACGGCGTCAGAAGCCTCACTGAGTGAAGATATATGATATTCATTGCCTCTCCACAAGGCTTATTGCCCTGTCGTAGGAGGAAATAAGGTGAGTTTGACATGATTTGTTCTTGACAAATCCCTGTTGGCTGTTACTTATCTCCATGCTGTATTCTAGAGGATCATAAATAATTTGCTCAATTATGTCTTCCAGCATTTTTCCATGAGCTAAGTAGACTGACTGGTCTACAGCTCCTTGGCCCTCGTGGTTTGCCTTTTTTCAAAGATGGGCACTCTGGTTATCCTCTCCCAGGCTCCGGGAACCTCCCCTAGTTGCCACCAGTTCCCGCCCCAAAACTGCCAACAGCTAAACGACTGTTTCTCTGAGCTCCGTCAGACTCAGTCTAGTGGAAAATACCTTGCTATCTTCATGTTCCACCCTAAATTTGACCTCCTGGTTGCCAAGACGAACATTGTCAACCTAAGAAATGTTCATTGGTGATGACACGGATAAAGCTGGAGGAAAAAAAAAAGATACAGAATGCTTTTGTCTTCTTGACATCACCTATTGCTGGCTTCCCCACCTCATTTAACAGTGGGCCACCCTTTCCTGGTCAACATGAGAAGTAACTAAAACACTCGTGGAATACTTGTTTTCTTTACGCTGTTTACAGGTTCTATCTCATTTTACGCCTTGGACCTTCTCACTTTGCCCCTGCAGCTCCACTGTATTTCCTTTCTACTCACTGACTACAGCCCTACTTCTCATAGGGTTCTCATCTACCAAATCTTTCAGTTTATTGATGTCCAGCACTGTTCTTTTTCTTTCTATGAATTATGAACCACATCATTTTATCTTTGACACTCCTAACCCAACTTCTAGCTTCACATTTTAAACAAAGTACTTCCTGTTGATAAAGTCCACTTGTTTTGCTCACTTTCTGTTTCAAACACCTCTTTCCAGCATGTCCAAGGCCACCTTGGACAGGTTGCATCATACTGCGTTCCCTTTCCAGCAGGAGTTGGGGTCATCACTTCAGCTGTTAATTTTCACTATTTTCCGTTACTTGCTCAAATCAGAGCTGAAACTACACACAGACTAGAGTTGTAGTTGATAAAGCCAAGATGACATGCATATCTGCATTGAAATAAAATGTTTCCTTTTTCTCTCTTAGAACTGCTTAATAAAATGTGTGTATATGTATATATATATGGATGCATACAAATGTATGGATGTATATAAATGTATAAATATATAACGAATATAAATACATGGGTACAAAACAAGCTAGTACGTTGAAACCAGAAGGGGTGGAATGCCCATGCGGACAGGGTTTTCCTCCAGTAGCAAAGTTGCTCATTTTCAGATATCCTGGCCCGCAAGGTAGCATGCCAAAAGAAATACCAACAAGCCTCAGCTTTTTGCTACATGACGAGACAAAAGCCCAGAACAAGCTTGGTGTGTTAAAACCCAGCTGTATAAACAGTAGGAAGCTGGCGTGTGTGTAGATACTTTGAATCATAAACCAGATGTGAATCCAACCGTGATTCCAAAACTGAGGGCTGAGGAGAAGGGACCCACACAGCCCCGTCTGCCCCACTGCCTGCTCTCCTCCTCCACACAGAAGTTTAGGCCATTGCATTTGTGTTGACCAACACAATGGTCTGCATCAAGGAGGAACATCCCTAGATTATTGCAAGACCTTGAAATCAAAAATCAGTTTGGGGGATTTTGATGCTATCTGCTGGGGACTCCCTCTTCAAGAGGGAGTAATCCTGACTGGAGACTACTTCTTAAAAAAATAAAAAAGATCCTTATTTAATCAGGAATGATGCAAACAGCATTCAGGCCTGCACTATAAAAATTAAGAATAAAAAAAACCCCAACCCAAACCCCACAAAACTCTCACAAAAAACACGCACCCCCTCAAAGACTGTAATGTACTTGTGAGGAGCTCTGACTAGCTGTGAGAGTTTTGTTAGATAATGTTGACTGTCCCCGAATTAAAAGCATCTTTCAAGAATGTGGTGCTTACGAGATCGTAGCTATATGCCAGAAAAGCTCAGGCCACTTGTATCCGAGATTAATTACAGTACCAGATGGGAACTAAACGTTGCCTCGGCACAAGTGTTGAGGGAATTTTGTCCATCTAAATGGACATTTTGAGGGACAGTTGAGGGAATTCTGTCCATCTAAAAACCAGTCACCCAAAGACTCGTCTAAGGAAGCAGCCATCAAACTCCCACCACGTCAGAAAAGACAAAGAAGAATTTATTAATTCCTGCCTCACTGGGATGAGACCTCTGAGAGCGTGAGGTTAGTGTGCATCTCCCTGCTTATTGCTATTTTTCCTTGGCCTTGCCCTCCAACAGTTAATGCCAAGCCTGGTCACTGTGTCACGGTGTCTCACCCATAACCAATCCATCACTCAGTGCAGCCTGCAGACCTCTAGGTTTTAACAATTTGGGGGAAGGAGAGGGAAACCAGAGAGCGGGAAAAAGGTGCATTGCAGCATGTGGACACATACCAAGCACAACAGTATAGAAAGACACGCATTTTGTAGAGACCTCTTTGTCGTTAACATGTCTGGGCTCATGGTGAGGCACTGGCCACCACAGCCGTGAGAGGGCCTCAGGGAGGGAGGACGGCCAGCGACCCATCCCAAACTGGCCCGGGAGCACGGAGCCACCCCGATGCCAGAAACAGTCCTCGGCAACCTGAGGCAGGTGGCGAGGACCCCAGACAGGGCCACAGTCCTGCTGCTGGCCCGCTACTCCGTCAGGAGTAGCACCACAACCGTGTACACCGGGAATGCGCCTGCCGTTAGCCAATCGGTTGCTCGGTGAAGAGTGACCTCGTACCTCAGTCCCCTGCCATCAGCCGTCCTATGAGCTGCTCTGACGGAAGGTACCTCAAAACCTGCTGAGAGAAATGACCTCAGAACCACACCCTCCGGTTCTGGATCTTCTGGTGCCTTACCAGCTCCTCCTGCAAGAAGTGACCTCACTAGCACACACCAAAGCCAGCCCCTGATGCTGGCCTGCCAGCTGCGCAGGCAAAAGTGACCCCACAAGCATAAATATCGGCCAGGCTGCCCCACCGCTGCTCTCCAGACCATGCTGCACGCCCCTAGCCTTCTAACCCCGCTTTGACCTCAGTGGTCTCTTGGCCTGGACAGACTTCAGTTCCCGCACTGCAGCTGGTAACGGGTCTGAATACAGATCTTCTTGTTAATGACAAGAAGCCGTTTCCAGCTAGAGTACCAGGGGCGTCCCGACCATACCCAGCGCTGTCGGCTTTTACTCTCCTGCGGCACCTCTCCAGGTGTGCTTCTAGTTCAATAGTGGCACCAGGGAAGTAATTCACAGGGCTTGTGCCATCAGAGAGGCAGAAAGCTTTCAGACGAAACAGCTGACACCTTCAAGGATTTGCACGGTTCTCGCTAACGAGCAACGGAGAGTGCTCCATGGGAGCACCGAGGCAGGACGATAAGGTGTGGAGTTGCGCAACCACAAAGTAGGAATGAGCAAAGCTGTTTCCCCCAGACACAGAAGGAAACGGGGCACTTGTTTAGAAGAGACTGATCAAGGGCCAGCAATGCCCTCACCTCAGTATGCTGGGTCGGTTTGCCACTTAGATGGAGATCTTCAAAAATGAATAAAAAAACCAAAATCTGACGGGGATCAGGTCCCAAGTTCTCAGTAACAGTCTTGTCTGAGCAGTGAATGGATGGACTAGTGCTGGGCTGGAGTCCCTGGTAATCCAAAAAGTGCAGCCAGGTATTTGAGGTGGCCTATAAACCTAAAATGTGGTTTTCCACTCAGTATCTGTATTGATACGGCACAAGCTGCAGGTGCTGTAAAGGCCTCCATTCCTAAACACTTTGGCATCAGGCAAAAGTTTCCACTAGTTTTTTAAGGTCAATGAATACTTTTTTTTCAGTTGTAATTTAATTTAAAGTATCCAGGAGCAAACAACAGAGGATAAACCCCAAGCTTTTCTCTTAACAAAGACAATTAAGGGTTTATAAATATTTTATTTGACAAGTGAGGTCCTTGGTAACACCTGCATTGTCGCCAAGTGCTGAGTTCCAGCTCAGACAACAAATTTTGCAGGTGGGACTCGGCTCCATGCAGCTGCTCAACTGAACAACCCCACCGGCAGCGCAGATGTAACATGGGCCTAGTATTTTCCAAATGTCAAAGGACTGGGCTGAACACAGACAGTTCCCACCAAGCTCTTCTGCAAAATACCAGCACTTGGCTCAGCCAAGCACAAGTCATAAGAAAAGCTGAGTTTTATGGCATGGGAAGTTGAATCTGATGAAGAGACTTCTTTGCTAGTGCGTCATCATTTACAGAGATTATTCTTAATTAAAATGCAAAGCATCATGAAAGATCCGATGGTGGCTGAGGGATTCAGACCAAGCAGGCTTGTTGCTCCCATCATAGCTCAGCCTTTAAGAAGCATGGAGCACATCAGCTGCTTCATTCCACTTCATAATATCACGGAGCAGACATCAGGTTTGGAAGATACATGAAGGCTGGATGGTGACCACATTTTAAGTCTTCTAAGGCAGGCCTAGCAGTTCAGATGCAGTTGCAGTCATTGAAACTGACCACAAGGGGCACGAATAAATGCACCGATGTCATTCAGAAGCGGGTTTTGTTGAAGCAGGAGCGTCAATGGACCATCTACAATATTATCGTTAACAAACTGATGGTCAATCCTCTTTTTGCCTGATTATCTGAACAGATATCTCCTCATACCGAGGCACAGATGTAGCACGTACATAGAACAACATCACAAGCCACAGAAGAACCCCAATCTTATGGCATTTGCCATTGACTTTTTTCCTGGAAGGCTGGTTTATTTGGTTGTCTCTTGGGAGGCTTGGCCAGCCATTCATTTTCGCCAGCTCGAGAGGCCACGTGGCTAGTGCACTGCGACAGTGGCACTCTGGGCTTTTAACGTATTAAATCTGCCATGGAAACACCACAACCTTTTTACATCACAAACTAAGCAGCAGCAGAAAAAGTGGGAAAACAGTTTGTATGTCATGGTGAAGACCTGCTCATGCTGTCAGGAGTACAAAGCAGAAGGCAAGAAACCAAAGCCACTCCTACATGATTAAGCTCACATACGTCTCTCCCTGCCAGGGGCTTATTTATTTGCCCTCTGGAGCGAGGGTACGGGGCTGACTGGGACTGCTCAAAACCAGACAAAAGTGGCTGAACGCAGCTGGTCAATAAAACTGTAAATTGTCTCGCTGGCCTCCCCCACAACTGCTGGAGCTGCACAAGGAGACCGAAGGTCCCCGTAATCCACAAGGAGCATCTATATTTCTTGTGGAAACTCCTATTGATATTTCTCAACTGGCACCAATTTTTATCCCTTTCCTCAAACCCAAAGCCGGACAGAGCATTCAGATCACACCTGTTATGCAGCTTTTATATTTTTTACTAGAGCCACAGCAAAACAGTTGTTAATGCCCCAAGGCTCCCACAAGAAGGTGGTGGACGTACTGGCAGTAACTGCAAGTGGCCATCGCCAGCAGCCCATGAAGTGCGCGGGTGGGAAGACGCACCCCGTACCCCCTAACAAGGTTTGGCATCCGCTTAAGGCCTGGTCTGGGGATCACAGAACAAGACCCATGTGGCAGACTTATTCAGAGCCTTGGGAAAGCAGCCCTGGGTTTGTAACGTGAGGATTCAGAGGACAACCTTCTCGGTCTTGCACAGACCTGACCATATTGACCATTTTTGTAAAGCTCGCCTTTAGGTGCATTAACTGCAGTGTAGCACCCTTGGGTCTGGGAGCACCCATTGCCACAGAGTTTGCAACCGGGTGCCCCTGGAAAGCACAGATGTGATGCAAAGGGGTTTTTCACGGGAGTGCACCTGCCCACTGCAGTTTCTGACCGCTGATGAGAGCCAAGCTGAGTGCAGCCACCCACCGAAATGGGTGCTCGTGCTAGGAGATGGGTGCTAGACAGCAGTCCTGAGGGGGGCCATCAAGGCAGATGTCTGGGAAGCTTTAGCAGGGAACAAGAAAAAAGTATGATGCTGAGGTGCTCATAACCATTGCACTTTTGAAGCAGCAGGAAAGAAGATCTTTGCTCTCTTTAGTGATGCAGCATGGCTGGTTTGCGCTTTCCTCATAGTTTATGAATCTTTCTCCTGACTGCAGAAACCCAGGAAGAAGCAGATTTATCTTTGCTCTCAGGAGGCATCCAAAGACAAGACTAACACTAAGCAAGTCTGTAAGGAGCACACAGTGGCTGTCACCCAGCACCCACGGGATTAGGAGCACTCATTGCCAAAGAGCTTGCAACTGGGTGTCCATGGAGAGTGCAGGTGGGCAGCAAAGACGTGACTAGCATCACCCATCCTGTGTTCATCTGGTCTGGGACTTTTTCAGTATTAAGAATGGAGCAGAGGATACACTCTTGGAAATAAGTCCTACATTCAAACAGTCAACTGTGAAGGTACATACACCCGTACTGCAGCTTGCTATTCAAAGCAGAAATGCCTTCCAAACATCTTCAAGATGTACGTGAAGGACTGAAGTGGATATAAATTCAGTTTTTGGATGGGAAGGACTGAGCTGCTGGAGTCCTGACCAAACGGCTGAGCGTGACAACACAGGCAGCACTCAGTGTACATGAGGGCAGCGCATGAACAGGAAAAGTGGTATCCGACCCTGCGCCAAACCTGCGTGCTGGCACTCTGTACGACACCAAACATCCCACTCCTTATCCGGGATGTCCCAGGAACACCCCGGCGTGCTGCTGCAGCCCCCACGCCTTGGTGTCACGCAGGCGGGTGGCTGGGACCCACGCACCCCTGCCCACCCACGGCCACCCAGGGTACCCCACGGGCAACCGGGAGCCCCGGCGACACCCGGGGCTGCGGTCTCCGGTAGCAGAGGTCGCCTGACCTCTCCGCCCAGCCCCGGCACGGCCGGGCCCCTCCAGCCACTGTGGGCCGGGAGGGAGGAAACCCCTCGTTTCCCCTGAGCTGCCGGTCTGGCATATCCCATCCAGCACACGAAGAGCCCGTTTGTTCCTCAAACGCACAGGGAACACCGGCGGCCGGGGCGCGCAGCCCGGGAAGGGGGCGAGGGACGGCGGGCTGCCCTCCTGCCCAAAGGGATGGCACTGCCCCCGCACGCTTTACTTTATTTTATTTTGGAGCGGGTCTCGGGGGTTCACCCCCAGACCTGCCCCTCCCGCAGCGCTGCCCCCAGCTCCAGGCCCGACTGCTCGGCTGCCGGGGGAGCCCCTCCCGCCGCCGATAAACGGACAAAACGGGCGGCGCTGCGGCCCCCGCCCTGCCCGGCGCCCGTCAGCGCCCCGGGATGGCGAAGGTGTCCCCCTCCCCGCCCCCAGCGGCGGGCAAAGCGGCGAGGGAAAGGTGGCTCCCGGCCCCCGGCGGCAGCCGAAGCCGGAGGGGACGGAGCCGCCCCGCCGCCCAGGGAGCCCCAGCTCTGCCGCGGGGGCCTGCTGGTCCCGGCCTGAGCGGCTGCAAGCCCGCCCGGTGGTACCCGCTTCCCCGTGGCCGTGCCCGCCTCCTGCTTGCCCCACGGGGTGACATTTCTTTTTTTTTTTTTTTTTTTTTGGGGGGGGGG